>NW_018151732.1:29923-59386 GCF_900067755.1 Pogona vitticeps
CCTTCTTTACCCAATTGTTCTTGGTATCCACCTCACTAAAGCCTAGCACTTTAGAAATGGACGTTTATGTAAGTAAAATGCACAAACCTTTTATACTTAAAGATCACCTCCTGAGTCTTATTTTCTAAAGTGCTAGGCTTTTGTGAGGGTGGATACCAAGAACAATTGGGTAAAGAAGGGGACTTCTACAGCTAATTCTAACCGAAAGGAGCTGGCCTTTCCGGTCCACCTATTGAGCTCTGTGTGGTGTGCATCTCCATCAACACTGACATCACACCAATCACAGAATTAGGCCCTCTGGCACTTCCCTGCCTCTCCCCACAGCTGACTGCTCAGTAGTTGAGCAGGAAGACTCATCTTCCCGCCTCCTTGCTGGAGTGGTCAGCTGCGGGGAAAGGTGGGGAAGTGCCAGGGGAACTACAGCTGTGATTGGAGCGACACCAATATTGATGAACCCATGCGCCACACAGAGCCTGGTAAGTGGAGCTGGCTGGTTCTGCGGGGCAGGAATGGACTGCCAGGTAACCTGTGCCGGTGCACTTCATATTCGTATCCCCTGAATATGAATACGAAGCACGCATCATGGTTGATAGCTTTTCTTCTCACTGGCATAGCTTCTAAAAGGCTCCTCATCTTTTTGGCTACAGCTGTAACATTTCTGCTTATTTTAAGCCTTATTTTCCCGATAAGCAGGTGGATCAATGGTTTCATTTATTTATTTTAGCTCCCCTGTGGCCAACAGTTAAATCGGCTGCTAACATTCTGTTGCAGGCTCCTTCACTGAAGAGTTGGAGTGTTTGTAAACATTCCATCACAGTCCAGCAACTCACCACATAACTGGGAGGCCTAAAGCTGGTAAGAAGGATGGTTAGAGGGAAGAACGGTGGCTGACTATATCACTCACACCATGCCCACTCCCTTATGTGCTATCCATCTACAGTGGTGCCTCGCTTTACGATTGCCCTGCATTACGACAAAACCGCATTACGACAATCTTTTTGCTAGTGCAATTGCGATCGCAAAATGATGGTCTGAATAGGGTTTTGTTGATGGCAGCCAGCAATGCTGTTCTGTGCCATTAATACAGAATTGACTGATATATACCCTGTTAGGGCTTTCAAGGGAAGTGAGATATTTAGTTTTACTAGTTCCACATTGCCAGTAGTTTGCATGGCAGAACCAGGGAATCAAACCCAGATCTCCCATGTCCTAGTCAATCACTCTATTCACTAAACCATACTAGGTGCCTGAACCACCTAAGCACCTCATTGATTGACACACATTCCAAAATCTTGACAAATGCAAATGATATGGTTCCAAGGTCATCTCTTTTATAAACTATTCTTCCACTTCTTTTTTGGTCTGGGTTATCCTCATCTTTTTGGCTACAGCTGTAACATTTCTGCTTATGAAGGCTCTTCAGACATGGAAATCATGAGGAGGCATGGGGTGATTTGAACCCATTATGGCAGAGATTGTTGAGAGTTCTGGGAACTTGCTTAAGTTCCAGTAAAATGCACAGCGAAAGGCCAACTCCTTTAGGTTAGTCCCCTTCTTTACCCAATTGTTCTTGGTATCCACCTCACTAAAGCCTAGCACTTTAGAAATGGACGTTTATGTAAGTAAAATGCACAAACCTTTTATACTTAAAGATCACCTCCTGAGTCTTATTTTCTAAAGTGCTAGGCTTTTGTGAGGGTGGATACCAAGAACAATTGGGTAAAGAAGGGGACTTCTACAGCTAATTCTAACCGAAAGGAGCTGGCCTTTCGCTGTGCATTTTACTAGAACTTAAGCAAGTTCCCAGAACTCTCAACAGAGTTGATGGCAGCCAGCAATGCTGTTCTGTGCCATTAATACAGAATTGACTGATATATACCCTGTTAGGGCTTTCAAGGGAAGTGAGATATTTAGTTTTACTAGTTCCACATTGCCAGTAGTTTGCATGGCAGAACCAGGGAATCAAACCCAGATCTCCCATGTCCTAGTCAATCACTCTATTCACTAAACCATACTAGGTGCCTGAACCACCTAAGCACCTCATTGATTGACACACATTCCAAAATCTTGACAAATGCAAATGATATGGTTCCAAGGTCATCTCTTTTATAAACTATTCTTCCACTTCTTTTTTGGTCTGGGTTATCCTCATCTTTTTGGCTACAGCTGTAACATTTCTGCTTATTTTAAGCCTTATTTTCCCGATAAGCAGGTGGATCAATGGTTTCATTTATTTATTTTAGCTCCCCTGTGGCCAACAGTTAAATCGGCTGCTAACATTCTGTTGCAGGCTCCTTCACTGAAGAGTTGGAGTGTTTGTAAACATTCCATCACAGTCCAGCAACTCACCACATAACTGGGAGGCCTAAAGCTGGTAAGAAGGATGGTTAGAGGGAAGAACGGTGGCTGACTATATCACTCACACCATGCCCACTTCCTTATGCGTTATCCATCTACAGCGGTGCCTCGCTTTACGATTGCCCTGCATTACGACGAAACCACATTATGACAATCTTTTTGCTATTGCAATTGCGATCGCAAAACGATGGTCTGAATAGGGTTTTTTTGCTTTGCAATGATCAGTTCCCTGCTTCGGGAACCGATTCTTCGCAAAACGATGATTTTCCAACAGCTGATCGGTGGTTTCAAAATGGCCACCGGGTAAATAAAATGGCTCTCCGCTGTTTTCTGGGACAGATTCCTCGCTGCATAGGCACCGAAAATGACCACCCTGTGGAAGATCTTCGCTGGACAGTGAGATTCCAGCCCATTGGAACGCATTGAAGGGGCTTCAATGCCTTTCAATGGGCTTTTTATTTTCACATTACGTTCTACAGCGATTTTGCTGGAATGAATTAACATCGTAATGCGAGGCACCACTGTACAGCTATACCTGTGTAATTAATTAATCTAGATTTTGACTTCTGCCTAGGGTTTCACGCTCAACGTCACATAAGGTCCACTACAAATATTCACTGCTTTCCTATTCACTTCTATATTCCGAAAAAGGATAGTTAGAGAAACTTGAAGAAAATATGAATTCACGTGGGTAATCGGGAGGATGCAACTCTCTAAGGAATGCTAGAAGAAGAGGGAGATGTGTGGTTACTAGGCAACTGGCCACATGACCCACTCATCCTTTCTACACTCCCTCCAAAATGGGTTTCACCGTGACGCAACGCTGCTGTTACCCAGTGCTTGAAAAAGTTGCTTTTGGGGACTATCATTATTTGCCAGACAGGAAGCCATGGGTGGTGTAATCCTAAGGGTTACTTTTCCAAGGTCCTGTTATTACTTCAAAGCTACACTAAGTTTGTGACTCTCATGATTGGAATGTGGGGTATTTTTTCTTAAATCTTTTTATAGTAGGTGCTCAATGGACGTGCAAAGGTTGAATCCAGGCCATCCCAAATATTTTGCTGTCAGAGGCCAAGAACAAACCCTTTCTAGAATAGAAGCTGAATCTCACTAGCAGTGGAATAGTTTCTTCCTCCACACCTGAGAGTTGCAGGCCAGCTTAAGGATATGCCACACAGACACACACACAGTTCTATCACCTTCCAACTTGCTATAGACTTTTTGTGAGAGCAACGTTCCTGTCGTCGGGGGATGACACACACACAGTTCTATCATCTTCCAACTTGCTACAGACTTTTATAGTTTTATGTGTCGAACTTAATAGTTCATTGCATCTTTCTTAAGGTGAAGAGCCTGTATAGGCTAAAAGGCGTACAGTGGTGCCTCGCATTATGACGTTAATTCGTTCCAGCCAAATTGCTGTAGAACGAAAACGTCGTAATGCAAAATAAAAAAAGCCCATAGAAACGCATTAAAACCCGATTAATGAGTTCCTATGGGCTTGAAACGCCCCTCCATAGTGTGGCCATTTTCTCTGCCCGTGCAGCGAGGAATCCATCGCAGAAAAGAGCGGGGAGCCATTTTTTTACCCAGCAGCCATTTTTAAACCGCTGATCAGCTGGCCAAAAATCATCATTTTGCAAGAATCGGTTCCCGAAGCAGGGAACCAATCATTGCAAAGCGAAATTCCCCCATAGGAAACATCATTTTGTGATCGCTTTTGTGATCACAAAAAGTTCATGGTAATGCGATTTCGTCAAATGGGGCACTCGTCTTGCGAGGCACCACTGTACTGTGTTTTATAGTTATAAGTTTTCCCTGACCCCTGGTTGATTTTAGCCCTCGAAACAATGAATGAATTAATCAGATGGCAGGGTACAAGGATGAGCTGGTCCCCATGGAAACATCAAGCCATGTAATGTAAACAATGAATGTCAAAATGCTTATTGAGCCTTGCCGATGAACAGAACAAAAGTAAATATAACCCAGGAACAATTTGTCCATTGTAACTGATACTTTACTGACACTAATCTACTTGCCCAATACTGCTCGACTAACAGCCTTTATAAGCTCCCAAAAAATTAAACTCAGGGAGCTATCTTGATTTGGATTCCTATACCCCTCCTGTCTCCTAATCTGCAGATCATCTCAATAAACCAGACTTTAAACTATTCGTCTCTGTGTGTGCCTCCTTTCTTTCCCTCTTGTAGGATTTCTTCCCACTAGGACTTGCCAGAGGACAACGAATCTCAAACTTTTGCAACAAACTGGTGACCAGGAGGGGACTTGAGAGATATGGTTCCAGTCCTGCAAATGACACACAAACAAACCCCAAATATGCCTTTTCTCCCTGATCAGCCATTTCCTAAAAAGAAGAAACAGGAAAAGGTCCTCTGTCTTAGCCTTGGTCTTCAAGGTGAAGCAAATGTGTGGTCTCTCCTCTTTTTCAGAGTCATGGACTGCCATATTTTGTGCCCCACCAATAAAAGTCAGAGTCAGAACTGGGGAGTAGAATCAAGAACAATGGAACAAACAGGATGTAAAAAGAGAGGAGCAGAAAGAAGGGAGAAACAGAAATCCACAAGCTTGGATCCAGAGATTTATTCCCTCAAAAACAAGTCATATAGAACACGCACCATGTCCTTGGGCCTTCACCCTTAACAGAAGTCTGGCACACAGACTTTCCAGATGATGTTTATATCCTTTTCAGCAAAAGTTTTGACCAAGATCTAGTGTAACATGGAGGTAGAAGACCTCAACTGGGGTATTTACCCAGAATGACAGGTTTCTCAAAGGCCCAGGTAGGATGATAGAGGCAGACATTGCAGCACCACTGTGATGGGCATCCATGCCAACATCCAGCTTGGAGCCTCCTGCACTTCTTCAGGACAACCCATGGTCATGTCAGCTTGGGGCATAGCCAGAGCTGTGATTGGGAGCCTGACTGGCAGGGAATCACACACAGTTTTGACTGCTGATTTTCTACAGCCTGGATAGTTACTCGTGGAGGTGTTGGAGGTGTACAGATTGTTTTGTTTTGTTTGTTCTTGACTGCGTAGTTGCCTGGGGAATTCTGGGAGATGTATTTTGCAAAAACGTAAAACTACACACCACAGATTCTTTTTGCATGACAGCTCCCAGAGCGTAGGCCACACTGACTGGGGACCATGGGAGTTGTAATCTGAAAAGTAAATTATCCAATTGCTCAGTTGGATATGATTTTGACAGGAAAAGTGATACAACATGAGGAGGGTTTAATCAAACAAGTGGTCGTTTATAAATAAATAAATAAATAAATAAATAACTCAAGGAGTGGAGAATGTTTGACCCACCAGAAGGCTTGGATTTCAGTTTCCAAATGCCCCAGCTAGCATGTCCAATGATAAGAGATTATGGATGGTTGTTTCCCAGAACACATCAGGAACCAAAACCTCCTCATCCGTGTTGTACTCCTTTCCTCTAGTCTACACCAATTTCCCTGTTGCAGATTCCCTCATCAAAGCGGCAACAAGGAAAGCATATCAGTTGTTCTGTGCCACCAGGTCGCCTCCAGTTTATGCTGACTCAATGAATGAGGGATCTCCAAAAGCTCGTGTCCTCAGGAGCCCTTCTCTGCTCTTGTAAACCTAAGCATGTGGCTTCCTTTAAGGAGTTATTCCATCTCAAACTTGGTCTTCCTCTTTCCCTACTATCTTCCATCTTTCCCAACATGACTGTTTTTTCAAGAGAATCCTGCCTTCTCGTGGTACGCCTGAAGTCTGTGGCTTCCTTTAATGAGTTATTCATCTCAAACCTGGTCTTCCTCTTTCCCTGCTGTCTTCTGCCTTTCCCAGCATGACTGTTTTTTCAAGATAATCCTGCCTTCTCGTGGTACGCCTGAAGTAGGAAAGCCTCCGTTTCAACATGTTTCTCTCCAGAGATAGTTCAGG
This sequence comes from Pogona vitticeps, assembly GCF_900067755.1. Taxonomy (NCBI): domain Eukaryota; kingdom Metazoa; phylum Chordata; class Lepidosauria; order Squamata; family Agamidae; genus Pogona; species Pogona vitticeps. The sequence continues at coordinate 36,211 of NW_018151732.1, forward strand.
CTTGATTTGCTCTAGGACCCACTTCTTCCTCTTTCTGGTAGTCCAGGGCATCCACAAAGCTCTCCTCCAGCACCCCATTTCAAATGAATCCATTTTTATCTGATCAGCTTTCTTCATTGTCCAGTTTTCACATGCATACATGGTGATCGGAAATACAAGAGCGTGGATGATCTTGGTCTTGGCCTCCAGTGACACATCCTTACAATTGATGGTCTTTTTATAATTCCTTCATATCTGTCTTCCCTATACATATAGGCATTTAGGCATTTGTATTTTATTAATATGCTTCCACAGTAAATAACAGCTAAGGCGAACAGCTGCTACACGAGAGAGGATGCATTGTGGATCTGATGAAAAATAGGGAAGTTATTCTTTTTTGGAATTACAACTCCCCAAATATCCCAGCCGGCATACCCAACATGCCCTTTACTGCCTGTGATATTCTGAGACATAGAACGCAAAAAAAAAAGTCCACCCACCCACCCTTCAGAGTCTGATTTAATTTGCTCTCCAGTTGTTCGTGGCAACAAAATCAGTATTAGTGGAAAACAGAAGTTAAAGGTGCATTCATGTATCTTCATTGTGACTTGGCCTTGAGTATCTCCAGAAAACAGAGCTCTCTAACTCACTATACGGTAATTTTAGAATTGACTCTATACTTCCATGTGTATGAATAAAGCAAGTTTCTATTTGCCCTGTTTTCCTCTTTGTATCTTCCTGGGTCCATGAAGTACCTCACCTTCTCCAGCAGTGTAATGTTGTTGATTGATGGCTTATCCCTAACCTAGTGCTGGTTTTAACCTAGAAAGCCCTAAATGGCCTCGGTCCAAGCTATCTCAAAGACCGAATCACCCATTACGAGCCAGCTCAGTTGTTAAGATAATCATGAGAGGGCTTTCTTTCGGTCCTGCCACCTTCACAGGTGTGTCTGATGGGGACCCAGGAGAGGGCCTTATCTACTGCTGCTCCCAGACTTTGGAACCTCCTCCCACTAGAGGCTAGGCTGGCCCTATCTTTGATATCCTTCCACAAGCAGGCCAAGACCAACCAAGCCTTCCCTCAGTCACCAGCTACCTGTGTGTGATTTTTTTTTTTTTTTAGGCTGGCCCTATCTTTGATATCTACCTGTGTGTGATTTTTTTAAAAAAAAGATGGATTGTTTTGACTGGATTTTTAGTACTACTTGTGTTTTCCATTTCTCAGAGTGACATTGTGATTTTTTAAAAAAATATTGTCTTTTAATAATGTTAACCACAGTTGTCTACTCCTTGTTTTCAACTTTAAATACTGTCCTTCACTGTTGCAAGCTGCCTTGGGTCCCTTTCAAGGAGAATGGTGGGGTAGAAAGAAAGAAAGAAAGAAAGAAAGAAAGAAAGAAAGAAAGAAAGAAAGAAAGAAAGAAAGAAAGAAAGAAAGAAAGAAAGAAAGAAAGGCTTTTTGAGGGAAACAGGAAAGTTTATTCTGTGTTGTCCTTGTTCTGCTCCACACTGATGAGTTAAGAGTTAAAGATAAACGATTCCTTTATTTTGAGCACAGTCTGTGCCTTTCGGGCTGACATCAGGTATCTGGGCATGGCTGATTATTCATATTTGGTGGAAACCCACTGGAGGTATGAACATATTATTTGGATGAACTGTCTACCATGATGCTAATCCCACACAAGGATCACTTGAACAACCACCAGCAGTCAAACTTGTTCTTGGCCCTCCTGGTCGTGATCTCCTTGATCCTGTTAAGCTCTTTTCAAAATGCAGTCAATGAAAGGAGTGGGCTTTGCCACACTTGACTGGGCACGAGAATCACATACAGGCATGCGCCTGCATTACTGAAGAAAAACATTCTCTGTGTGTCATGGATGTCTCAATATTATTTTATGAGCATACAGAGCGTGTGTAAATAGGGCACAGTGGAGTGAGAGAAGAAAACCACAGCTACAGAGACCTCAGGACTAAAATAGGCAGATAGATCAAGGGAAATGCAGTCCTGCCTCTCTTCATTCTGGTGTCCTCTAGACATGATGGGATGTGGTTCTCATCAACATCAGGCAGCATGGCCCCTGTGAGCTTGCTAGGGGTGATGGGATGGGATGACATGAGTTGGGAATTGTAGTTCAACACATCTGGAGGATACCAAGCTGAAGAACGCTAGCATGTGCTGAATATATATTTGCCATTCCCATAGAATAGGGATATGACCTGGACCCACATCAGCATCTGCAAGCCTGCTATCGTGGCCTCTAGTGTTCCCTTGTGAAGCCTGTATTTCCAAAATATTATAGCACTATTTCAATGTGGCATAGATTTTCATGAGACCACACCCCTGACTCTGAGATGTGGATGACTGGAAAGCTATATGCTTTAAGGAGATGCAATAAAGAAAAAGCTTCATAACTATATACTATTGTGAGCATGCTTTGATTAAACAATAACATGGACACGTACTTGAAAAGAGCAGAAAATGAGGCATCTATACAGTTCTCTGGCAGAGGAAGTATATTAAATGGTCACTGTTGACAACTAGATAAGTAAACCTGTGTCACTTCTTTGGGTGGGCCGATCAACAGACGGGACAGAAAGATGTGCATCCTCACAAAGAAGCCAAGGCTGTTGAAAGAGTAGAATTCATGAATCTCCGTATTGGAAATGGGAGAGATAGTTGGATTACTCAGATTATACTATTTCTAGCTTGATCAATCATCATCATCGTCATCTTAGAACTGCAGAGCTGGAAGGGATTCTATAGGTTATCCAGACCTGCCCCTGTCAAGGAAACACAGTGGGGAATCAAAGTCCTAACTCAGATATCTAAACCACTGAGCTATCCAGAAGTTCCTGATCAACCAACCAATCATGTATCTTCAATATGAAAGTAATTTTAAATCAGAATTAGGCAGGTGCAATTTATACAATTTCAGCACTGATGTAATAGCAACAGAAATGCAGTCATTAAAAGCAACTAAAATATTTTAGGACTTGGTGTGTAAGCTGATAAATGAAGACAAATATAAATAAAAGCTTGGAAAATCACTTTTCAGGACAACCACTCCAGGAATCTTTCACCCAACATGATAGTCTGATGATGACGACGACCTATTGCTTCCAGTGTCTTTTAGCATTCTTTTGTTGTTTCACCACATCTAATGTTATTCAGTGCCCCCACTGCTTGCACGGAATTAAGTAATGATTGGAAAACCAAGGATCATGGCCACTGGTCCCATCACCTCCTGGCAAACCGAAGGGGAAGATATGGAGGCAGTGACAGATTTTTTCTTGGGCTCCATGATCACTGCAGATGGTGACAGCAGCCACGAAATTAAAAGACACCTGCTTCTTGGGAGGAAATCAACCCTGAGTGCTCACTGGAAGGACAGATCCTGAAGCTGAGGCTCCAATACTTTGGCCTTCTCATGAGAAGAGAAGACTCCCTGGAAAAGACCCTGATGTTGGCAAAGTGTGAACGCAAGAGGAAGATGGGACGACAGTGGACGAGATGGTTGGACAGTGTCATCGAAGCTACCAACGTGAATTTGACCCAACTCCGGGAGGCGGTGGAAGACAGGAGGGCCTGGCGTGCTCTGGTCTATGGGGTCACAAAGAGTCGGACACGACTTAACAACTAAACAACAACAAAACAGAAACGGGGATAAAGGGAGAAAACAAAGGCCTTTAATTTAAGCATATTAGAGATATACATAAGTGCTAAACACCTGCAGTGAGATTTACGTACTTGAGAGGAAGTTCCTGGCTTGGCTGAAGAACAGAGTATGCTCAAAGTAAAGTCCCAAGTAAATAGGAGAAGTTAAAAACGGAACGAAAGAGAGATGGGGTGGGGGATTCCAAGAGCTCCTTGTACACATTCCAGAGCTAAGGGTGTGTGATAACCTTTATTATACCATTAACAAAACATAAACATAAGGTATCTTTTGACCCTGTACAGGTCTGCAGCAAGAAGATATTTCAGCCAGTTATCAAAATCCTCTTGCATAATCTGCAGCAGCAAACTGTCACTAATTAGTCTTCAGTTCAATTCCTCATTACTGTACTTAAACTTAATCTATGAGTCAGGTGGCTCTTTTCACAATCCAGAAGGAACGTGGGGATTCTTTCACTAGCAGTTAGATGCACCCTACTTCATTCAAGACTTAATGTGATCTAGGGTTGGACAGCCAGATTCAAGTTTCCTCTGAGCCATGAAACTCTCTTGGTGGCTATAGGCCAGACGCTATCTTTTAACCTGATGGGTTGATGTGAGGATACAACAGGGTGGGAAGGAGGGAGGAAGGTCCACTTTTTGCTTTCAGTAGACAAAATGGGGTATCAATGTAACTTATTAAGAAATGTAGCTGTGGACATTTACAGTAACCTCGAATACATTTTTTAAACTGGGGGAAAGCCCATCTCGACCACATTTTAAGACATCACAAATTTGTACTGTGGTGGGAGAGCTATACCTCACTGATGAAATGCACATCATTGAAGTGGGATTGTTGATCTAGGACAGTAGTTGGGTATCCCAGGTGTTCTTGGACTGCAGGTCTCAGAAGCCTTCACCACTAGCAGTGCTGGCCAGGATTTCTGGGAGTTACAGTCCAATAACACCTGGGTTGCCCACTGATCTAGAACCAGAGTGTTAAAGGCAAATTGTATGGTACAGTGGTGCCTCGCTTAATGACGATAATCCGTTTCAGGAAAATCGCTGTTAAGGGAAAACATCGTAAAGCAAAATAAAAAACCCCATAGAAACGCTTTGAAACCTGTTCAATGCATTCCAGTGGGGTGAAAGCTCGCTGTCCAGCAAAGATCCTCCATATGGCAGCCATTTTCGCTGCCTGTATAGCAAGGAATCCGTCCCTAAACACAGCAGGGAGCCATTTTAAGCACCCAGCGGCCATTTTGAAACCGCTGATTAGCTGTTAGAAAAACGTCGTTTTGCAAAGAATTGGTTCCTGAAGCAGGGAACTGATCATCGCAAAGCGAAATCCCCCCATTTAGACCATCGTTTTGCGATCACAAAAAGATCATTTTTAAGTGGATTCGTAAAGCAAGGCACCACTGTACACACAATCCTGTGGAATGAAGACCCAGCAACGCCTTTTTCCTTTGGCGGCAGCACCACCTACCAGAGACAGTGCTTTGAAGAGGAGAATTATCAAAGGGGAATAGTACACCTGCGATTGTGTTTCCCTCTCAGACCCTCTTCTCCTTTCACAAGATGTTTAATCTCTGCCACGTTTCTGATTCATGTTTTTTGTGTAAGCAGTAACTCAGATCATGATAGCTAGGTTGATATTTCTAAAACCTCTCAATTTCCAGTTCATCTTGAAATTAATGCAGAAAGGCAGTCTGAATTTCTGACCAGTGTGCTGTTAGTGTGGATTGGATTTGTACAGGATTCAGCCTGTTCTGCAGAAAAAGACTGTTTCACCGAAATGAAATGAACACAATACTATAGGGTGAAGACTATGTCTCAGCTTTCATCTTTTTCTTTCAGAATTTGATTACTTACTTGTAGAATAGCAATAATAATGTGCCATCAAGTCGATTCTGATTCAAAACAACTCTTTTCAGGATTTTCCAGGCAGAGAATCCTACTGAGAAGTGCTTTATAATTCCCTTCTTCTGGGGGAGGCCCTGGGACTGTGCGGCTTGTCCAAGAACACATAGGTTGGCTCTACTTGCAGGAGGCACAATGGGGAATTGAACTCCCAACTTCTACCTAAACCACTGAAGTATCCATATAACATCCATATATGCTGGCCTGGAGGTGGGGCCTAGGGGGTGGGGCTTTCTGCTTTAAATGAGCATGTCCCAGGACCACGCGCCTAATGCTGCACAAAACTCTCAAATTCTCTGATTCTATCTCTGGCCCTAATAGGGTAAATAGGAAAGCCAATTAGATTTGCACCCACCTGGGAGGCAGGAAAGTTCTAAGCGTTGGATCATACTTCCACACTATTACAGAGCAGACCGGATAGATGGGGCTCGTCAGCCATGGAAGGCAGCCCATCTAGGAAAAGGAAAACTCCAATTTCAAACCTCCACTGCCTTGCGGCTATATCCACTCATGGAAAAGGCTTCAGGAGTTAACCTAGATGCAAAATCCGGGGATGGAGTCCCGTAGATAGTTCGTGTCCTTCTGCCAACTCCTGCGACTAGATAGTTCGTATCGTTCTGCCAACTCCTGCGACGTTGCTGGAACCAGTTGTATTGGCTCTTGCCTTTCCACTGGACCATTTCAGCAACGTGGAGAGGGGGGGATCTGCTGCTTGGGTAACAGCCTATCCTCCATACTACTTTACCCAGGCTTCATGCTCTGGAGAGGACACTCCTCGATTCAGAGCATGTTACCATAGTCTCTTGAGACTGAAGGATGCCTATGATGCTGGTTAAAGTGCAATAAACAAACAAATATTACCTCTTCTTTGCATAACAACCGCCATCAATTATCTTCTTGGTATCTGTCTATAGAGTCACTATTAAATCAATCAAATTGACAATATTCTGTCTCCCACATCCCCCCCTCTTGGGTGCCATTTTGTCCTACATCACCGCTCCCTATTATCTATATAACACAGACAATATGCATTCTTGGCAAGAACTTTTCCTTTGGTGCATGAGCTGCTCAGCAAATCAACTTCCTTCACAGAACTGTTGCATAGCTTAGTAGTTTAGGTATCTGGCTACGGAACCAGAGGTTTGGAATTCCGTTTCCCACTGTGTCTCCTTGACAGAAGCTGAGCTTAATTATCCATAGGATCCCCTGCACTTCTAAGATGATGATGATGATATTATTAATTAAACGCGTTTAAAAATAATCAGATGCAGAACCTGTGATGAGGCAGGAAAAAAAGGCAAGGTATCTTAATCCTTCTTTCAAAGCCCTGCCCCTTATGTAGACTCCAACGAATGCAAAATATATGACATGAAAGAAGAATTGCCACACCTTCTTTTCAAATGAAGATGTTACCACTTGAGAAACAAGACCTGTAAATACCAAGTAAGATACGTATATTTCAAGTTCCTCAAAAGCTATATAAGGGAGGTGAACGTTCACAGAACATTATTTGTCCATTTGTGGCTTGCAATGGGTGGAATACAAAAAGCTTGCAGGGTTACATTATGGATAATATGTGTTTTGAGTGTGCACCTAACTGAATCAGGTAAGGATTTTGTTTAATTTTTCGTGTTTCTGGGGTTTTTCACTTCCAGATTGTATTTTTGTGTCCAGTAAAATGGATGAATAAATGGAAAGGAGTTACCATTCGTGTTTTGGCTGTACAAATCATGGATGAATGGGGGGAAAGCCCCTGAGGGGTGGAAGATGCTTCAGACGAATTCTGCACTGAGAATATTCCTGTGCCAAGCAGCCTTCACAATTCTGCACCCTAAGCTATGCAAGGCTTAGGAAAAGTACCCTATTTTGATGATTCCCAGGCTCCTCTGACAAGCTTGGTAGCTTTCATCTGAGAATGCAGCTTATCAAAGTTCTGAAACAATGCTTATTATTGGCAACAATTTGTACAAGTAATAAAACAATTATAAATACAAAAGGAAGTAAAATGAAAACCAGAGAGGTGAGTTGAAAGGAAAAAAATGCACATTTCATGTATTTCTCTCATGGTTATGATGTCTATTTTTCTATCTGATTGCATAACTGTTTGGGAAGATTGAGGTGGATACCTATCATGTTTTTCCCCTCATGGGCTGCTGGACTGTGATATGAGCTCTTGTCTCCTATTGTTATTGTTGTTTTTATTATTGTTATTGTTATTGTTGTTTTTATTGTTGTTGTTGTTGTTATTGTTGTGATGATGATGATGATGATGATGATGATGCCACATTTCTCCCAAGAAGGGACCCAAAGCTGCTCACAACATTAAAATTCACACAATTAAAAAGACAATAAGTTAAATATTAAAAGATAAATTAAACAATATATAATTTAAAATATAATTAAAAGATTAAAACATGAAAACATGAAAAATATTTAAATTATCTGTCTGTGCTCTGTTGCAGTTCATTGGGTAGCTGGGTATTTATAGTTGTGGGATCAGCTTTTGTCCTTTTCAGGAGATTGGGTGATTATGGTCATCCGCGTCTTTTTGTTGTGGATGTATTGTTGTGATAAGGGGGAGAGATAATCTGTCCCTGTGATTGATGGGTGTCATTAGCTGGTCTTATGTGTGCAGTGATCACTGGTCCTTGTGGCTGGGGAGAGTTCATTGACCTTTTGCAGGCTGTATTTTTCAGTGCTGAGAGCCAGGTTTTGTTGAGTAATAGACCTTCTTTTCCGTTGAAGCTCTGCTGGTGTTTGCGGATTTCAGTGGCTTCCCTTGAACAGCTTGAACATTGTTTGAAGGCATGTAATTGGTTGATAATAACTGGGTTCATTGCCCTTTTGATGATCTTTTATTATCAGAAATGGTATCTGTTGTCATCCAGTCTTCGGTTGTAGGATTTTGAAGTACCAGTCAGTGGTTAAATTGCACTGCTATACATTGATGGAGACTTGTTAGATGCTCTAACCAAAATCTGTGGAGCTCACCTGGACCAAGTGCACTCCAGTTTTTCACATCCTTTACTTGCCTCTTCATCATTTCAGTTGTTATTACAATATTATCCATTTGTTTTTCTCAATGCATGTCTTTAATGCTCGAGGTTTTTTTTTGTTATGTCCAGTTGGGCTTTCCCACATTTCTTTCCAAAATTTTACAGCATTATCTTTATTTATTTATTTTTATTCATTTTCCATTAGGTTTGTCTGGCAAGGGAAAAATTAGAGCACTTCAAGACGCAAAACAAAGAGCAGGCTTTGGACTTCCAGACTGGTTTTTATAGTATAAAGCCTGAGCTCTAGTTTGGATAAAGAAATGGATAGTTTTAGAAAGTGACACATTAAAACTAGAAGGACATGATTTAAACCTAGGATTGCACATCTTCCTAAGGTGTCAAAAAGCAAAAGACAATAAACATTTTAAGAATCATCAGGTAAGGAAAGCTTTGAACTGGGTATAGACTAAGAAATGGGATGAAAATTACCAAAAAGTTCCTGAATATGTTTCACCAATGAAAGCATTCTCACAACCAAAATTAATGGAAAAGAAGAAATTCTTGAGATATAGAGATTTGTTGAAAGAGGACTGTCGTGCAACCCCGTGTCCCCTGTTTGTTTTCCCACTCAAACAGGTTCACCTTCGGACACAACTTGTTCTTTTCACCCTTTTTCGCTGCCACCAGAGGATATTACCCTCACTGTACCAAATATGAATCTCAGATTATTGCTGCCAAATATGACAAGGTTTATTTAAGGGTTGGTAGGTAAATCACAGAAGAAAATCATTGATGTTCTTTTATTATTCATTCAATAAATGTGGATTTGATTACATGTACGCTTGTTTGTATTCATTCACTTTAATCAATGTCTCAATATATTCTGACTGTCTACATATTTCTTATTATAGTGGTGCCCCGCATAGCGACGTTAATCCGTTCCGGATTAACGTCGCTATGGGGAAACATCGCTAAACGGAACGGAAAAACCCATAGGAATGCATTAAATTCACCAGTAAGCGAAGATCCTCCATAGTGCCGCCATTTTCGCGCCCTCGGTAAGCGAGGAAACTGTGCAAAAATGGTTGCGGCGGCCATTCTGGGCACACGGCGGCCATTTTGGAACCACCAATCAGCTGTTAGAAAAACATCGCAATGCGAAGATCGGTAAGCGAAACGCTTACCGATCATCGCAATGCGATGTTTTGTCCATTAAAACATCGCAATGCAATCGCATTAGCGATCTAAAAAATAGATCGCTATGCGGATTCGTCGTTAAACAGTGCTCTCGTTAAGTGAGGCACCACTGTACTTTTAACTCTTTAATATTCTCTAACACACCAACTTTCCAATCTCTTGTCTAAACACCTCACAATCTTCTCCCTAACTAACTCTCCGTCTCCCCCAGTTCTTTCGACTCAGCCCCTCCTGTCCTGTCATAGGCTCCTGCACTAGAGCTCTAAAATGACTGACAGGAGTGACGTGTGGGCTGTCCGCCCCAAGGACTTAAGTATGAAACCAAGGAAAGAACTAAAAGAACAAGGTACAATACTTGATAGTTGGACAAAAAAAAAGAATAGATTGAAGATATGCAAGACATAAAGCAGTAGGCTTCTGTAAGGAACAGCTACTATTAGATAAGATACTTCTGAATGTAAATGAAAAACTGATCAAAATATTGTATAATTATTTCCTAGAATTAAAAATGCAAGATGAAATAGTTAAAGAATGTATGATAAAACGGGACCAAAATCCGGACCACAATAATAATTTAAAATTGTGGTCACAAATGTGGGAAGGTAATATTAAGATAACAAAAGCAATTAATTACAGAGCATCACCTTTACATGGGACTAATTTCTGTCGGTTATTTTGAAATTGCGTGTTTTCTCTATATTGCATGTTTTCTCTATATTGTTTCAAGCGTCCATTGTTGTTTTTGTTGTTGTTAACACCCTGAGACAGCTGGATATGTTTGTTGCTATGAAATGGCAAGAAATTGTTATCTACGTACCCATTGTTTTTACTTGTATTTTTATGGTCCCGGATGCAGAGATACCAGTTTGCTCTGCAGTTAAGTTAGAGGGGTAGATCATTCTAGTTTGGGGAGAGTTGGGGGGTTGTCATTCCTCAAAAGTAACTTTTCCAAGATCTGGTATGACATAGAGATCCAGAAGAATCGGGAGGTCTTCTAGCCCAGTGTTCAAAAGAGAGCTCAGCATTAGAAGAGTCGGTACCTGGCTTCTCTGGTTGAAAGGATTACGCAACAGGTGGGGAAGTATAGATTTGAAGGGTTTTTTTACTACAACACACAGAACTGGATAGGCAGCTGGCTTCGGCGTTCTAGCCCAGAAGCACAAATCTGCTCAACTCTGGTAGCAGGTGATGTGAAAAACTTTGTCAAAGCCTCAGACTCCAGAGGGTGACTACCACCCACAGCAGATGGGAGCATATAAGATTAGATGGACACCAGTCTTATCCTGACCGTTCTTCCCTAAGGCTCAGGACAATACCTTTCTTAATATTACCACAGAATCAGGGCCCAATTATATATGAAAAAGTACCCCTTTTTAGAAGAGAAAGCTCCTTGTATCTCTGATAGTCACAGCTGCACTGTGTATCCTTCTATACATTAATTTTCTTTGTTTTGTGCTCTACAAACTATTAGCATATTTGATTTTTGAATAGTCAGAAAAAAGTTGCCAAAGACAACAAGTCAACTCACTAGCTCTGAAGCAAACGAGAGGTAAAAAGCCAAATCTGCTCCCTATCTAATGCCCCACTATATTAAACCACTTTCTGGGAGGTTTACAATTTAATTATTCTGATTTCACATTGCTCCCCTAGATACACCAACAGAAGAAACCACAGTCATCACCACGGAACCAACAACCATCACGACGGACACTCCTACTCCAACAGAGCAATCCACCGAGGCCACAACAGAAGCCACAACAACAGAAGAAACCACAGTAATCACCACGGAACAAACAACCATCACGACGGACACTCCTACTCCAACAGAGCAATCCCCCCAGGCCACAACAGAAGCCACAACAGCACAAGAAACCACAGTCATCACCACGGAAGCAACAACCATCACGACGGACACTCCTACTCCAACAGAGCAATCCCCCCAGGCCACAACAGAAGCCACAACAGCACAAGAAACCACAGTCATCACCACGGAACCAACAACCATCACGACGGACACTTCTATTCCAACAGAGCAATCCACCGAGGCTACAACAGAAGCCGCAACAACAGAAGAAACCACAGTCATCACCACGGAACCAACATCCACCCCGCCGGACACTCCTACTCCATCAGAGCAATCCACCCAGGCCACAACAGAAGCCACAACAGCACAGGAAGCCACAGCCACCACCAGGGAATCAACATCCACCATGACGGACACTCCTACCCCAACAGAGCAATCCCCCCAGGCCACAACAGAAGCCACAACAGCACAGGAAGCCACAGCCACCACCAGGGAATCAACATCCACCATGACGGACACTCCTACCCCAACAGAGCAATCCCCCCAGGCCACAACAGAAGCCACAACAGCACAGGAAGCCACAGCCACCACCAGGGAATCAACATCCACCATGACGGACACTCCTACCCCAACAGAGCAATCCCCCCAGGCCACAACAGAAGCCACAACAGCACAGGAAGCCACAGCCACCACCAGGGAATCAACATCCACCATGACGGACACTCCTACCCCAACAGAGCAATCCCCCCAGGCCACAACAGAAGCCACAACAGCACAGGAAGCCACAGCCACCACCAGGGAATCAACATCCACCATGACGGACACTCCTACCCCAACAGAGCAATCCCCCCAGGCCACAACAGAAGCCACAACAGCACAGGAAGCCACAGCCACCACCAGGGAATCAACATCCACCATGACGGACACTCCTACCCCAACAGAGCAATCCCCCCAGGCCACAACAGAAGCCACAACAGCACAGGAAGCCACAGCCACCACCAGGGAATCAACATCCACCATGACGGACACTCCTACCCCAACAGAGCAATCCCCCCAGGCCACAACAGAAGCCACAACAGCACAGGAAGCCACAGCCACCACCAGGGAATCAACATCCACCATGACGGACACTCCTACCCCAACAGAGCAATCCCCCCAGGCCACAACAGAAGCCACAACAGCACAGGAAGCCACAGCCACCACCAGGGAATCAACATCCACCATGACGGACACTCCTACCCCAACAGAGCAATCCCCCCAGGCCACAACAGAAGCCACAACAGCACAGGAAGCCACAGCCACCACCAGGGAATCAACATCCACCATGACGGACACTCCTACCCCAACAGAGCAATCCCCCCAGGCCACAACAGAAGCCACAACAGCACAGGAAGCCACAGCCACCACCAGGGAATCAACATCCACCATGACGGACACTCCTACCCCAACAGAGCAATCCCCCCAGGCCACAACAGAAGCCACAACAGCACAGGAAGCCACAGCCACCACCAGGGAATCAACATCCACCATGACGGACACTCCTACCCCAACAGAGCAATCCCCCCAGGCCACAACAGAAGCCACAACAGCACAGGAAGCCACAGCCACCACCAGGGAATCAACATCCACCATGACGGACACTCCTACCCCAACAGAGCAATCCCCCCAGGCCACAACAGAAGCCACAACAGCACAGGAAGCCACAGCCACCACCAGGGAATCAACATCCACCATGACGGACACTCCTACCCCAACAGAGCAATCCCCCCAGGCCACAACAGAAGCCACAACAGCACAGGAAGCCACAGCCACCACCAGGGAATCAACATCCACCATGACGGACACTCCTACCCCAACAGAGCAATCCCCCCAGGCCACAACAGAAGCCACAACAGCACAGGAAGCCACAGCCACCACCAGGGAATCAACATCCACCATGACGGACACTCCTACCCCAACAGAGCAATCCCCCCAGGCCACAACAGAAGCCACAACAGCACAGGAAGCCACAGCCACCACCAGGGAATCAACATCCACCATGACGGACACTCCTACCCCAACAGAGCAATCCCCCCAGGCCACAACAGAAGCCACAACAGCACAGGAAGCCACAGCCACCACCAGGGAATCAACATCCACCATGACGGACACTCCTACCCCAACAGAGCAATCCCCCCAGGCCACAACAGAAGCCACAACAGCACAGGAAGCCACAGCCACCACCAGGGAATCAACATCCACCATGACGGACACTCCTACCCCAACAGAGCAATCCCCCCAGGCCACAACAGAAGCCACAACAGCACAGGAAGCCACAGCCACCACCAGGGAATCAACATCCACCATGACGGACACTCCTACCCCAACAGAGCAATCCCCCCAGGCCACAACAGAAGCCACAACAGCACAGGAAGCCACAGCCACCACCAGGGAATCAACATCCACCATGACGGACACTCCTACCCCAACAGAGCAATCCCCCCAGGCCACAACAGAAGCCACAACAGCACAGGAAGCCACAGCCACCACCAGGGAATCAACATCCACCATGACGGACACTCCTACCCCAACAGAGCAATCCCCCCAGGCCACAACAGAAGCCACAACAGCACAGGAAGCCACAGCCACCACCAGGGAATCAACATCCACCATGACGGACACTCCTACCCCAACAGAGCAATCCCCCCAGGCCACAACAGAAGCCACAACAGCACAGGAAGCCACAGCCACCACCAGGGAATCAACATCCACCATGACGGACACTCCTACCCCAACAGAGCAATCCCCCCAGGCCACAACAGAAGCCACAACAGCACAGGAAGCCACAGCCACCACCAGGGAATCAACATCCACCATGACGGACACTCCTACCCCAACAGAGCAATCCCCCCAGGCCACAACAGAAGCCACAACAGCACAGGAAGCCACAGCCACCACCAGGGAATCAACATCCACCATGACGGACACTCCTACCCCAACAGAGCAATCCCCCCAGGCCACAACAGAAGCCACAACAGCACAGGAAGCCACAGCCACCACCAGGGAATCAACATCCACCATGACGGACACTCCTACCCCAACAGAGCAATCCCCCCAGGCCACAACAGAAGCCACAACAGCACAGGAAGCCACAGCCACCACCAGGGAATCAACATCCACCATGACGGACACTCCTACCCCAACAGAGCAATCCCCCCAGGCCACAACAGAAGCCACAACAGCACAGGAAGCCACAGCCACCACCAGGGAATCAACATCCACCATGACGGACACTCCTACCCCAACAGAGCAATCCCCCCAGGCCACAACAGAAGCCACAACAGCACAGGAAGCCACAGCCACCACCAGGGAATCAACATCCACCATGACGGACACTCCTACCCCAACAGAGCAATCCCCCCAGGCCACAACAGAAGCCACAACAGCACAGGAAGCCACAGCCACCACCAGGGAATCAACATCCACCATGACGGACACTCCTACCCCAACAGAGCAATCCCCCCAGGCCACAACAGAAGCCACAACAGCACAGGAAGCCACAGCCACCACCAGGGAATCAACATCCATCATGACGGACACTCCTACCCCAACAGAGCAATCCACCCAGGCCACAACAGAAGCCACAACAGCACAGGAAGCCACAGCCACCACCAGGGAATCAACATCCACCACAACGGACACTCCTACCCCAACAGAGCAATCCACCCTGGCCACAACAGAGGCCACAACAGCACAAGAAACCACAGCCTCCACCAGTGAACCAACATCTACCATGGCGGGCACCCCTAATCCACCGAGGCCACAACAGAAGCCACAACAACAGAAGAAACCACAGCCACCACCACGAAACCAACATCCACCCCGACGGACACTCCTACCCCAACAGAGCAATCCACCCAGGCCACAACAGAAGCCACAACAGCACAGGAAGCCACAGCCACCACCAGGGAATCAACATCCACCACGACGGACACTCCTACCCCAACAGAGCAATCCACCCTGGCCACAACAGAGGCCACAACAGCACAAGAAACCACAGCCTCCACCAGTGAACCAACATCCACCATGGCGGGCACCCCTACTCCAACAGAGCGATCCACCCTGGCCACAAGGGAAGCCACAACAACACAAGAAACCACAGCCTCCACCAGGGAACCAACATCCATCATGATGGACCTTTCTACTGCAATAGAGCAATCCACCTTGGCACCAAATGAAACTACAACAACACAAGAAACCACAGCCAGCCCCATGGAACCAACATCCACCATGACAGACCCTCCTAGCCCAACAGTGCAATCCACCCTGGTTACAACAGAAGCCACAACAACACAAGAAACCACAGCCAACACCATGGAACCAACATCTACAATGACAAAGCCTTCTACCACCACAGAGCAATCCAGCCTGACTACAACAGAAGCCAGAACAACACAAGAAAGCACAGTAAGCAAAATGCAAAATGTCACCTCAATCTCCACGGAAGATGCATCCACAATTACAGGGACACCTGCCAGAAAGGGATCATCAACCCTTGACATTGCTGAATCCATGACAAGTTCCGAAACAACAGCAAGTACCGCATTCAACAAAGCCTCAGCAAATACCACCATACAGAAGATTACATTGAGCAGTACTTTTGGAACCAAACTAAACTCAACACTTGTGACCTATGAATCCACAGCAGTACTCAAAACAACCTCCAATGAAGGCACAAGAAGTACCTTGCCACCCGTGTCAGGTATGTGTATGTGCTTTTTATTTAACAGTTCATTATATTTTTCTTCTCGTTGATTTTACTTCTCTAGGAGATCAGAAAGATTTTTATTCCTGTTCTTTCAAATGTAAGTGATCTGAAAGCTGGAGGATTTGGCAATCACATTTGAACTGCAGCTGTAACAGCATCGCTGTTCGTATCAAAGTACACCCAACATTCTGCTACTATACTGTAGCACAACTGCAATTAAAAATGCCTCATTCAGTACCTATCATGGCATCTCCTGAAATCATGGCTCATTCACAAGAGTTAAGAAACATAGTTACTGCATTTGCTGGCATATAAGACTACTTTTTTGCCCTGAAAAACATGCCTCCAAGTGGGGGGGTCGTCTTATACGCCGGGTGCACTTCAGTTGGGATAGACATAGCTGCCCATAGTAGCCTTCCGATGCTCACCTGATGCCCATTGTAGCCTCCTGATGCCTGCCCACCTCATTATACATACCGTCCAGTATCGTGTGGTATCCAGCACGGCCACGGCAAGCATCAGCAGCGAGGCAGGGTTGCCAGCCTTTTCGACGTGACCGGCCCATTCTGCTCGGTGGGAAGCAGTGGCGCTCCGGCCCGCCCCTTGTCTACGCAGAGCTCACACATGAGCACTTGTGCACTTGCTGGTTACAGGGAGATGCAGGGGCGGGCCGGAGGCGCAGCTGTTACGCTGCGGCCGTACAATGGTGACAATGAATAGCAAATACGGCAAATACAGTATTTAAAGATTTCTTTGGATTGTTTTCACATGGTTTGTATCATTAATTGGATTACCTAAAAGCTTGTGCACCTATTTTCTTACAAACTGGAACCACCCTAATTACCATGTCATAAAACAGAAGCAACATTTTAGTTATTTATTTGGTTGCTTTAGTAATTTAGTGCCAAATAGGTGGAGAGGTCTCACTGAGATTTTATTTTTTTTGCCCCATGGACAAAAACATGGGTGGATCATGCTAATCATTGTTCTAAATTATAAAAAACAACTATAAAAGACTACTATACACCTGCCAGATCTTTCTGCACATGAAATAAATGGACAGGTTAATGAGAAATGAAGATGTAGAAGGCCATCATTGTTTGCTATTCACTTGATCATTAACAACATGTTAAGAAAATAGCTGAAATTGCCTTTGACTCATGCCAACCCTACGAATGAACGTTCTCCAGAATGTCCTGTAGCCAGCCACCTGGCTTATCTCTTGCTTGGTCTTCCTCTTTTCCTGCTGCCTTCCACCTTTCCTGCATTTCTGTCTTTTCCAGAGGATCCTATCTTCTCATGATGTGGCCAAAATAGCCTCAGTTTCAGCATTTTTGCCTCCAGAGATAGTTCAGGCTAGAGTTAATCTAAGACCCATTTGTTTGTCTTTCTGGCAGCCCAGGGTATCTGCAAAGCTCTCCTCCAGCACCACATTTCAAATGAAACAACTTTTTTCATGCCTGTTTTCTTAACTGTCTAGCTTTCACACCCATAACAGTGATGAGAAATACAAGAGTGTGGAGGATCCTGGTCTTGGTCTCCAATGACAGATCCTTAACACTTGGATGATCTTTTCTACATCCTTCGTTGCTGCCCTTCCTAATCTCAGTTTTCTGATTTCTTGGCTGCAATCTCCATTTGGATTGATGATTTAACTAATGTACACAAAATATCTAACCAATTTAATGTCTTCATTGTCAAGTTTTGTAGTTCTTCTGTCATCATGATATTTGTCTTCTTAATGTTCAACAGCAGTCCCACAAAATATCTAACCAATTTAATGTCTTCATTGTCAAGTTTTGTAGTTCTTCTGTCATCATGATATTTGTCTTCTTAATGTTCAACAGCAGTCCTGCTTTGGCACTTTCACTTTCCCTAGCAGTTGTTTCAAGTCATTACTGCTTTCTGTCAGTAAGATGGTGTCATCTGCATATCTTAAATTATGAATGTTTATTCCACCAATTTTTCACTCCTCCTTCATATGAATTTAGTCTGGCTTTCCATACGACATGTTCTGCATACAGAATGAAGAGATAAAATGTACCATTGTATGACACCCTTGCCTATAGGATATCATTTTGTACCTCCATATTCTGTCCTAACAGTAGCCGCTTGTTCACAATACAATTATCCATCATGACAAGCACTGTGGCATACCTATTTCTATGTCAAAGGCTTTGCTGTAGTCTATAAAGCCAGTCTTCCATCATAATTAGAGTAGGTTCTTTGAATTAGTGGAACTTATAAAGGACATGACAGAATCCTCACTGATTCAATGAGTCAACTCTACTTGTGACTTATTATTGGAGTTTGTTTGGCAGAGTTTGGCGTGAGGGAAGTTGAGTGTGGCCTTAAATAAAAATGATAATAAACTTCCTCTTATTACACAGCAGATAAAAGGATTTGGTTAAGGAACCCACAGAACAGATTGAACGTCAGTCTCCCTTCATATACCACCTCTTATTTGCTAGTTTAACTCAACTGCCACTTATTTGTTTCAATACATTTACTCAGAAACGCTGGTAAATTAGAAAAAAATGAAATGTTTCCATTTACTTACAGATCTAATATAAAAACAAACATCACATGTTGTGGAAATATTACACTACTGAGCTTAACTGCATAATTTACTTCATTATTAATTAACTGACTGGTTACATAACTCACTGACACAGCACTTCATTCAAACAATTCACTTCTGATTCCATAACTCTAACACACTGACAGAACACTAACTGTAACCCCTGATTGAGGGGAAAGGGTAGTAAAAAGAATCTGAGGTAGAGAGGGAACTATCGACAGTTACTGAGTTGATTGACATTAGAGATGGGGGTATTCATATTCATATACAAATACCCCCGCACAGGTGGACATAACTCACCCGTCCACTGCTGCAGCCAGCTCCCCGATCCCTTTCAGTCGCTCCAGAGTTCATGGTCAACTAGCCACTCATCAGCCTGGCAGGGAGGCTCATCTTCCCCTCTTCTGCCAGGAGTGGCTAGTCGACCACAAGCTCTGGAGCGATTGAAAGGGAGCACGGATCCGGCTGCAGCAGCGGATGGGTGAGTTATGTTGAATACAAATGCCCCCATCTCTAAATGACATTTACTGCAGCTCCCTCCCAGCCAAAATCTATAAAAAGGCATCATATGAGGGTGCAATGTATCCAATATTTACTACTGGACTTCGACCAGTATTTTACTACCTCTACTGTAATAGTGCAATACAGAAAGAAATAATGATTTTGTTTTGTATCCCCATTACCACTTATTAAGAGTGGAACCAGATCAGTGAACACTATTGAAAAGCTGAGTTATATTCCTAAACCAAGCATAGCTTGGGGAAATTAACTTTTGGACTACAACTCCCAGAGTCCATGAGCCACCCTGGTAACTGGCCATGCTGGCTGGACAATTCTGGGAGTTGTAGTCTAGAAATTCAAGATGGGGAAACATGTCTCTCTCTCTCTCTCTAGAAATTGTTGGACTGGAACTCTCATCCTCGGGCCTTGTGATTTGCCATGTACACATATTTATACACATACACAAAGGAGTTGCTTTATGTCAGAAAAGGCTTTTTTTATAGGGCAGTGGTCCCCAACCATTTTGGAACTGTGGACCGGTTGGGGGTGCGGGTTCTGGGGGGGCAGGGGCACCCTGTGCTCTTGGGTGGGCGTGTCACATTCATGGGGTGTGTGTCGCGCTTGCACGCACGCCACAGGAGCGACACACCCCTCCACAAGCTCGACGCATCCACCCATGAGCACGACACACCCACCCACGAGTGTGAAACACCCACCGTGCATGTGCGGGGGGGGGCAGAGACCTGTCTCCACAGCCCAGTTCCAGGAAGTCCACAGACCAGTACCGGGCCGCGGACTGGGGGTTGGGGACCCCTGCTTTAAGGAATTGTCCAGTCATCTCTGCTTCTTAGAAAGACCTTTTAAATGATAAGATAATCAGGGGGACAACTGAGTGTTAATACAGTAAACTGTACCACCCCAGAGAGGTTTCAGGGTGTGATCTGCATTGTAGTGGCAAAAAAAAAAACCCACACAAAAAAGGAGACATCTCCAGTTGTAAGTTGTAATTTATACCTCCTGGAGTCTATTGCTAGTTTTTGTGTGTTTCAATTTTAATTTGATTTTATCATTGTAAATCTCCCAGAAGAGTGCTTTGATCTAGTGGGGCAGTAAATGAATAGAATAGAATAGAATAGAACAGAATAGAATAGAACTGAATCAAATTGAATCAAATCAAAAAATAAATCTCAGGGAGCAGCCAAGTTTAATCAGATGTTCAGCCTCCCAAGGTTATGGCGGCGGGTCAAAATGGCCTCTAGACTCTCAGCCGTTGTCCACCTCTGTCTAGCCTCTCCCTCTTGAGCACTGTTAACTCCTGGAAGGACGGTAAACCATTATAAACACTCTCTATCTTTCTCCTTCCTTTTTCCTTCACATTTTGCAGGAGGTGCATTACCACAATGGGCTCTGATCCTTATCATCGGGCTGATTGTCACAGGGGCTTTCGTGCTCTTGATGTGCCTCGGCTTCTCGGTAAGGACCACAAAGGCTGTGATTTGCAGATGGTGGGAGTCATTGGGGATTTATATTTCTGTAATCTCTGCCCACATCCATTCCATACTCTATGCAATGAATGGGTCATCTCCCCAGTTTCAGGACCTGGCGAGACACAACAGCAGAGCGTCTTTGCCTATTTGCAAAGATGAAGGCGCCTGCTTGGCGGAGTGGGGGTTGTCATTCAGATTGTGACATAAGAAGGTATAATGGCTTCAAATTTCAAGGAAGGAGGTTTTAATGTATTCTCGAAGGAGGTTTTGATCAAACATTGGGAAGAACTTCCTGATATAGTAAGAGCTATCTGGCAGACTCCGCCTTAGGAGATGCTAGAATCTCTTGCATTGGAGGTTTTAAACTGAGATTGAATAACCATCTCTCCAGTATAATATTGCTGGTGGGACTTGATGATCCATAGGGTCACTTCCATAAACTGAGATTGAATAACCATCTGTCCAGTATAATATTGCTAGTGGGACTTGATCACTTCCAGCTGTGTCGTTCTAAGATGGTGATGATGATTTCCTGCATTGGCCAGGGTTGGACTAGATGACCCTCAGGATCCCTTCCAACTCTATGATCCTATAATTCTGCTGTCCAACCCTCTGTATTGTTTCCCATTCCAAATATTGCTGCTCTTTGGTTCATTAATTACCATATCTTTCTGTGTATAATACGGTCCCATGTATAAGACACACACACACACACACACACACACACACACACACACACACACACACACACCACTTTTCTAACTCCCAAATTAAGAAAACTTAGCTTTGAGGATTCAGCCTCTGGGCTCAGAACGTCAAGCATTTTGAGTCTCTGTTAAATCTTGAGCCTACAGGCTCCACCTCCAATGAGGTGTGTTCCAGTTTTATTCAGCATCAGCTGATGTCAGTTCTATAAGGCTCATGACTGGAGGAAGCTAAGTCTCCTGACTGGAGGAAGCTAACCCTTGTGACTAAAGGAAGCCTGTTTACAGAGGCAAGGTACGGGCCATTTTGTTGAGTTTCCTTGCAAGGAAAGTGTTTTCCCCCTCCAGTTTCCTTGTAAGAAAGTGCTTTCCCCCTCCACTTTCTTCGCAAAAAGTGGAGGGGGAAACAGGGACCATAGCATTTTGATCCCTCCACCCCCCTTACTTCCATGTATAAGATGACCCTAAATTTTTAATTTAAATATTTTAGAGAAAAAGTATCATCTTATACATGGAAAAATACGGCACACTACACATATCCCATACCATTTTCTCCGTGGGCCAAAACATACAGGAAGTCCTACGTCTCCTTACACGGGATCAGAGCTTGTGAATTGGCCATGCTGGCTAGGAAATGCTGGGAACCATAATTTAAAAAAAGTAACATTTTCAAACTTTGCCTGGGACAAACAGTAACAGGGAGAATGCCACATTTCCAGTCTGAATTGGAGCTCCTAATAGCTTCACTCACCCCTTAAAAACAATCAACCATTTAAAATTGCATTCATACCCTGGCTTCCTTCCAGGGAGCTCACCGTGATGCACATGGGGGCCTTATCCACTTCACTTTATTCTCTTACCAAAAACCCTGTGAGATAGATCACTCAGAGGGACAGAGACTGCCTCAACCAAAATCACCTTGGACGTTTCCTGGCTTACTGGAGACTTGAACTTGGTGTGCTATGCACCATGCAGTTATAACAGACTTATAATGATCCCAACAGGACTTTTAGGGTAAGTGGTATATTTAAAGAGTATTTTTAGCGGTGCCAATCCCATCCATGAATTTCTATAGCTGAGGAGGGATTCGATACCTGGGCCTCCTGAACTGTAGTCCATTACTCTATGGACTGCACTACTCTGGGTATCTTACAGGGCCCTGAATAAGCACCTCCCCAAGTGCCAGTCCAACACCCTGACTACTATATCATAAGTGGCCAGCCCAATCCCATCTCACCATCCCTTCACGTTGCACCCTTCATATTTTAATGAAGCCATTCCCATTTCTAGCAGAACATAAGGAACTAAACCAGTGACTTGGGTAACACAGATGTTCTTGGACAACAATTCCCAGAAACCCCAGCTAGCGCTGCTGGGGGTGAAGGCTTTTGGGAAGTGCAGTCCAAGAACACCTGGGTTACCCAAGGCTGGGAAACTATGCCACTTGCTCAAGACCACACAGACGGCACACCAAGTTAGTTAGTTAGTTTATTTATTTAACTTATATGCCGCCCACACTATCCAAAGGTCTCTGGGCGGCTTACAACATTTAAAAGGGCAAAATAATTAAAATGCAATTAAAAATATATACAGTACTCTAAAAATT
>NW_018151732.1:60276-72262 GCF_900067755.1 Pogona vitticeps
AGGGACAAAGTATGGGGGTGGGGGGGGGGGGGAATCTATTTATTTGGTTTGATTTAATTTGATTTGATTTGATTTGATTTGATTTGTATCCTGCCCATCTGATCTAATAGACCACTCTGAGTGGCTTCCAATATATTTCTATGCCATATATATATGGTCTGCTCAGTAGCCAGAAAGGGTCTCGAAGCAGCACACCAAAGGAGAAAAATAATGAAAGACGGGAAGGTTCCTGTCTTCAGGTTTACAAACCAAACAATCATAACAGAAAAGAAAGGGGTAACATGGAAGACCTCTGCCTGATTCCTTGGAAAGCCACTGGTAGTCAAGATAAACAATAATCGGTTTCGGGGGGGAGGGAATCAATAGTTTGCCTTTTGTATAAGACAGCTGCACAATTTCCTGGTGGATATGAGAGATGAGTAACTAACAGGGCTTCCACGCAGCCTGATTGCTAGATGCCAGGGGCAACTAGAGCCTTTTGTCTCTCTGTTTCTATGCCATATATATATGGTCTGCTGAGTAGCCAGAAAGGCTCTCGGAGCAGCACACCGAAGGATATAGAAATAATGAAATATAATCTGTTAATGTTAAGGATAGAAATAATGAAAGATTATCTGTTAACAAACCAAACAATCATAACAGAAAAGAAAGAGGATGTGGTCGAGGTGAAGAAAAACAAGAAAAATCAGGTGTACGGCCTTAATTTTGCAAGGTTCTTCTGTCTGGCACAGCGAATCCTGGAGTGCAATTAGGGAAGCTGGAGAGACACACAGTCTGATGGACTCGACTGGGGGATTTGTGTCCTTATACACATTTTCCTCGGCCTGGTAGCTCATCTTGTTTGCCTTCAAAGCCAGCTTTATAGTGTAGCCAGGTATCTGTCTGGCCCCTATTAAAACCAGCGCAGGACCTGAGGGAAGCTTGCTATGATCCAGCAAGGTGCTTTTGTAGTCTGGTACAGCTCAAGCAGTGTTCTTGGTTTCTCATTCTGCCTCCCTCCCTCTTCTTTTTATTATGATCTCCTGTAGCTTCTCCGCTGCCTGACGTTTCCCATATCCATGTCCAGACCTGCGAGTTACCAGGTATACAGAACCCATTTTATGTTCCAAAGTTTCCGGGACTACAGCTGGGGAAGGAACAGACAACGGACGCTTCAGAACAACAGCCGACAAAATCTCCAGGAAGGAGAGGGAGAACCCTGATCAAAGCAGCAACAGGAATAAATATGACGTTGTATAAGAAGAGCCTTCTCTCTCTTCTCAGAACGCTTTCCATCTTTCGTTTTGATTAAAATCTGTGCCTTCCGTATCAGATCTGTCAAAGCCAGAACTGCTTACCAGCTATTTCTCTTTGCTGGTCCGACTCCTCCGATATGGACAATGAGGAGAAGCTCTGAAGCTTTCCCAGCCTGTAAGGGTTGGGGGTCACCTTACTAGGCCTAGCTGCAAGCCAGCATTTGAAGCTACCTCTAGGGGGCAGCAGGGAGGACTCCCTCTCTTCCGCTGACCAAACCATGGTCTGTGTGATCTTTGCTTCCTTTGCACCAAATCCTGTGGTATTTATAGTTAAGCACAAATATATTTTCGTCTGTAAATAAATGCATAGATGGACAGATCAAGAGGCGGAACAAATAAGCATTTCAATTTTTCCCCCCCATTGGAGGCGCTGCTTGCCATTTGAGAATAAGAAGGACATTGCTCATTGTAGCTTTAGAAGAAGTAGCCATGTTAGTCTGTGAGACCATATCAAGCAAAGCCTAAAGAAACAAAACAAACAGAAACAAGAACGTGTGACATCTTAATGTTTACAATAGAACCCAGCACCAAACAGAGACCATCAGTTACTGCATGTAAGATGGAACCACATACCCAAGAGTCTCACAAAGCCAATGAATAAGTACAGCGGTTTAACCACTGCGCCACGAGGCTCATATAAGAAGGACATTGCTCATTGTAGCGTTAGAAGAAGTAGCCATGTTAGTCTGTGAGACCATATCAGGCAATGTAAGATGGAACCACATACCCAAGAGTCTCACACAACCAATGAATATTTAGAATGTTCTATTTGTGAAACTGATATTTCATCCATTATTTCATTTTGTTTCCATATGTCTGATGAAGTTGACTCGTCCATGAAAGCTCACATTAAAATATAATAATTAGTCTTTAAGGTGCCATGTTTTTTTGTCTTCTTTTGTTTTGCTTTTTCTCTTTGGAGTTTGTGTGATAAGCAAATTTTTGTCTTCTTTTGTTTTGCTTTGTCTCTTTGGAGTTTGTGTGATAAGCAAATTCCTACATTCTCATGTTCTCAGTTCACAGCACACGCGACATTTGCCCCAAATAAACACTATTAAATGCCACTGAAACCTGCAACAGGGCTATATACATATTTAAGCCTACCATTCTTGTTATTGAGATAAATAACATCAGATAAATGTTTTTTTCATATAAATCACTAGGAAATGGATCAAATGTGGTGTGGCATTGTGTGATATCATACAGTGTACCCCAGAAAAGACCAAAAATAAATATTTGAAATGAATCGTAAATTTTCACTGGCATATACCTCACTCCAAGGAGTTTAGGGAAATATATATGAATCGTGTTTCTGTTGCATCAACGTTTAATCTTCATAACAAACAATGAATGCATTAGGCCGGATAGGAAGAGCTCCAGAGCCATCCAATGGGCTTCATCGCTCTGGCAGGATTTTAACCTGGACTTCAAATGAAATTTTAGTCCAGGGGTAGGCAAAGTTAGTCATTTTGCCTACCCTCAAGGACTCTTTGCAGCCCTCCATCCCCCTCCCTGTTTTCTTTCTTCTTTTCTTTTCTTTTCTCTTCTTTTTTTTTCTTTTCTGTTACATTATGTTCACCTCCACATACATCATCTCTACCCAAAAACACCCCTCCCCAGTCAGAAACAGTGGCTGGAATCCTATCCGTGCAAGGTTTGCACAACTGATCGCAGCTAACTGCAGCTAACTGCAAAGATGCCAATATACAACTTGGTTGTGTAATTGGACACATTGCCAGGTACACAACTGAGTGGGCCCTATTTCGGTCACTTTGGGTGTGCTTTGGTTCACCCTATTTTCCAGTGGCCACATGTGTTCTCAGTAACATTGATCCACCCCCACCCACCTCCCTTTGCAAGCCGTCCTGCTCCTTTCTAGAACAGGCTAGAGCTGCATATTGTTTGGTACAACTGGGAGACAACCAGTGCATGAACCAGTGTAGGGAGGCCCCCAGTGTCAAGGTAGGGAGGCAGCTGGGCGATCCACCTCAGATGAAAAAAGGCTGCTTGGACCACCAATGCTACCTGGGGTCCAGAAGTATGCCCAGTCTGTAAACCTCATCCATCATGGAAGGAGTGGCCCTTCAACCTGCAGACACTAAGGGCGCCTGTTCACAGGATCTCCATCTTCAGCCTCAGTCCCTCATCCATCCCAACACTGCATCCAGGCATCACTCAAGGGACAGGACAGCATCCTCTGCAGAGGGGTGTAAGGAGAGATAGAGCTGGGTATCATGTGCATGTTGGTGACACAAGGCTCCAAAGCTCCTGATGACTTCCCCCAGGGGGCTCATATAGATATTAAACAACAATGGGGAGATGATCGACCCCTGTGGGACTCCACAATTAAAAGAGTCCTAGGGGTGAACTCTCCTCTAGCTAGAAACTCTTAGGACCGTCCTCTAAGAAAGATTGGCGCCAGGACAAAGCCAGGCCACCAATTATGGTCAACGACATCAAAGGCCACTGAGGGATCAAGGAGGACCAACAGGGACACTTTGCCCCTGTCAATCTCCTTCAGAAGGTTAATCTCTGCCTCTAGTTTTGATTTTTCTTTTTAATAAAATGTTTCCCTAATTCTAGATACAGTGGAAGTGCTCTTCAATACTCGTAGTTCATCTGATGCAGCACTGACTCATTGGGAGAAAGGTTTTAAAAGTGGTGGAGGAGTCACTGCAGCAGATGGGTGACGAAAGGCAAGGAAAGGGGGGTCAATAATCGAAACAGGGAGAAATGGGAGTAATCTGACGTGCTGCCAGAAACCT
The DNA here is from genome assembly GCF_900067755.1 of Pogona vitticeps. Classification (NCBI taxonomy): domain Eukaryota; kingdom Metazoa; phylum Chordata; class Lepidosauria; order Squamata; family Agamidae; genus Pogona; species Pogona vitticeps. The sequence goes on from NW_018151732.1 coordinate 64,337, forward strand.
TCACACAAGAGAAGAAATGTCATCCGTGCGAATAGAAGGATCACTCAAAAGATTGCGCTGGTCTGATCTGATCTGATTTGATTTCTATTCCTGCATTGAGCAGAGAGGGCTGAACTCCTTATAGGCCGCTTCCAACTTAATTATTAAGGGTTTTTTTTTCAAATCTTAGGGTAGATTGTGCAATAGAATTCTGGACAGTATATTGCCATCACCTCAGAACTGCAATGTATTTTTAAAATTGGTTTCTGGGACCTGCTTCCCTGCTTAAGGTTTGGGGGAAAAAAGGTAAGTTTTCAAAGAGAACAGTTAATTTTTTTCTATTTGGCAGCATTTCCAGGAATCCATGTGACTCCCCCAGGAACAAGGGAATAGAAGGCAGACTCCGAGGCATCCCAAACTGTTTACTCCTGCTATAACCACGACACCACACTGCTTTTCACCAAATAAATTTTCCAGTGCATTAAAAAAAAATAGATTTGAAGTCCAGAAGTTGTGGTTGGGTTCAATTGTTGGCATGTCTTGATTGACTTGATTTTGGCAGGAATAAAACTTGTATCGAAACTACAGAGTAGCACTGTGACTAATATCAGTAGGCTTGTAACTAGATATCAAATATTCAAATTATCTTCTCGAGCTAATCAAGACCTGATGATATTCAGCATTCAAATTCGGAAAGAAGATCTTTGAAAAGAATTTGTAGGACCAAATTCATTTCCGTTCTATCCCCAGCTCACTAAAGATTCCTCTTCTTCAAGTTGCTGTACTTATATGCCAAAACAGTGGCACAGCTTAATTAGTGCCAGTCAAATAAATCAGGTGGGACTTGTTTGGTTAATCTTTTTTAAAAAAAGGAAAAGGAAAGAATAGAAACAAGTTCCACTTCCACTACTCTTTCCTTCTATTCACTTCCTGCTTGGCTTGGTGTGTCCACTATCATTAACTCCCCACAACATTTCACTCCACTTGGAAATGACTTCACATTCCCACCCTAACATGTTTCATCCTGTGTTTCTAGCCTATCTGGTGAGAAAGCAGGACAAGTTTAAACAAAGGCATGTTCTAGTAAGTAGCATTTCCTGCTCCGATGTCCTTAGCGTCAAGTCCTAAGAATGCAAGGCAGTCTTTCGATTAAAACAGTTTCTAAAACAAGGAAGAGAAACCCAAAAATCTCATTTTTTTTTTGGTTAGGTGTCACTGTACTCACTTCCTGATCTCAGAATGCCCTTACAAGATCATAATAATTAGTGGAGGTCCTTTACCTTTAGTCTTTCCTCTTTTCTAACATTCAGGTTTCTTCCTGAGTCAAGGGGTGGGCATTCTTCAAATAGATGTGAGTGTCATAGTCCGTACAAACAGGAGCTGAAGACCGGGCTAGCTAGCTCACTGCAGGTTGCTCTGATCTCAGTAAGCAATAATACAGTGGCGCAAGACGAGCGCTCTGTTTTACGACGAAGAGTGAGCAATAATACTATAACCCTGACAGCCGGTGTGGTGTAATGGATTAAGTGTCAACTAGGACTCAGGGGACATGGGTTCGAAACCTGTTCCGTCACAGAAACTCCCTAACGGTTGCCAAGATAAATGCACATCTTCTCATGTACAGTACCTGGAAACCCCTACTAGAGTCACCATGAAAACTGAATTGAGAGCCTATAGCACACATATGAACAATATCATATTGTTTCTTAATGGTATTGTAGTACATGGAAACTGCAATCCCTCCAATGTGATATATACTTGTAGTATAATGTAGATAATGGCTCTCTTCCAAGAGATATACAGTTCCATCAGAGGGCCCAGATAATCCCTTCTAATTCTAGTGTTAGTTTATTTCTTTATAGCAGATGTGGGTTTTGATCCACAAAAGCTCACGCGGCAATAAATCCACTAGTCTTTCATGTGTTGGGGACAGCCGGTGTGGTGTAATGGATTAAGTGTCAACTAGGACTCAGGGGACATGGGTTCGAAACCTGCTCCGTCACAGAAACTCCTTAACGGTTGCCAAGATAAAAGCACATCTTCTCATGTACAGTCCCTGGAAATCCCTACTAGAGTCACCATAAATTGAAAATAGAATTGAGAGCTCATAGCACACATATGAATAATATCATATTTTTCTTAATGATATTGTAGTACATGGAAACTGCAATCCCTCCAATATCAGAACTCTATTAAGAGAAATCCTGGTAAGAATAGAAATCTGGGGGATTGCCCAAATTGTTTTTCACAATTATTGCCTTCTTCCATGAGGATCTTTGGAGATTCTGGTTCTTTTGAAGCAGATGTAGGGCTGTTTCACAGATTCGTAAACCTACCACTGAATTATAATCCATAGGATTCTTTGGAGAAACCTTTCAGAATTGGAATTACATAAAGTGATATATACTTGTAGTATAATGTAGTTAATGGCTCTCTTCCAAGAGATATACAATTCCATCAAAGGGCCCAGATAATCCCTTCTAATTCTAATGTTAGTGTATTTCTTTATAGCAGATGTGGGTTTTCATCCACAAAAGCTCACACAGTAATAAATCCACTAGTCTTTCATGTGTTGGGCATGTCAGTATTTGCTTGATTTTGCATTTTTCAATATTTTGCTTTTTCTTTCTTCCCTTCCTTTAATTTTGCCAAAGTATACACAAAATAGACATATACAGAAGAGTGAGTGAGAGAGAGAGAGAGAGAGGTAGACATATACATAAGAGTAAGAGCGAGAGAGAGAAGGTAGTTTCTGCCCGAAGAATTTTGCCTCGTGAGGCGTTCAGTTTGCGGGGGGGTGGGTAAATAGCTAAGCTTGGGAGAGGCAAATGTCAGATTTAAAAGTGATTTTTTAAAAATAAATCTTGGCTTTGTTGTTCCGCTAAATCCAGTAGCAATAGTGTCACTTGACGGACTGTGTACCAAAGAGGGCTGCCTGTTTTGAACATTCCATTTGCGATTGGCAGATTTTCAACAGAAAACCAAAAATCATTGATCGTCGCAATATCAGTTCAGGGCTCATGTTGTCCCATCTTCAGGGTATAAGCATTGGAAACAGGAATGTCTGATTTGTGAGAAAAGTAAGGGGAAGTGTGTAATTATGGGTGCTACTTATTTTTGTTAAGAAATGTCTGGTAGTCATTTCATCTTACACTGGTGAAATGGGACAACTTCTCATTATAAGACATGAAAAGGCTATGGCCAACATGTATCATAAAACACATGATAGACAGGGGTCTTTCTATAGCCATTTTTTATTGAGGATTTCCGTGTTAGCGGTTCCAATAAGCCTCCAAAGGAGCACGGTGAAATAATTTTAGTGATACTGTAAAAGATGCTTTTTGTGGTTGTTATTCGTTGTCAAGTTGGAACTGACTTATGGCAAACCTTTCAATATAAGTGAAGTATTTAACTAGTGGTTTTCGTAGTTCTGCTCCCGCAGGTGAGTTTCCATAGCTTAGCATAAACTGCATAAATTCTAAGCAATGGTCCTGAATCTTTCTCACTCTATCTATTACACCACACTGAGTATGTTATGATGTTTATTAGTGAGGTTTCAAGAGCTATTAAGTACATGTGATCATTGTCCTTTATTTTTTCTTCGTGGTTTCTATACCAAGTCATACAATAGAAAATACACAGAAAATATGTCAACTAGTGGCAATTTTCTGCTGAGAATTATAGTGATGGACTTATGCTGCTGGGCATAAGTAATAGGATTCCGATGAAAACCTTTTATGCCTGCTGCATGAATTGATGGTCATCATTTCATTTATTTATTCATTTATTTATTTATTTATTTATTTATTTATTTATTTATTTATTTATTTATTTATATCGCCATCACGTTGTCTCCATATGGACTTTATACTGTTTTCCATTTTCATACTCTGTCTCCTCTGCAGCTTCTTCGGCATCAAAGCCCATGGTCTTTATTAGCCACAAGGCCAAAAGAAAGCTTTTTTCCCATTAGCAAGCAAAGTTGGCCCTATCATTAGGCAAAGTCAGACAGTTGCCTCAGGCAGCAAGTAATCATGGGATGCTGGAGAAGAGAACTGCTCTGGGCCTCACAGCCTGCCTTGCAACCCTCAATTTCGCCTGGTGGCTTTCGGTATGGAGGGGGACACTTTTCTCATTGGTTGTCTTGAAGAAAGTTTCCATTTCCAGTCCAGTCAGCTTTGAGACACGGAGGAGGAGGAGCGCCATCTTGTTTTTCACCTCAGAGAGCAAATTTGTGTTAGCAAGACTACACCAGGCCCCATTCATATGCCCTGGTCTTTTAAATCAAAGGATGGAAACCTGTTTTGACTCCCTAAATTATGCTGTGATTCAATGCACATCTAAGTTATAATTACCTACACAACCCTTCAAAATAAATGCAGCCATAATTCAAAGAAACTTCTGTCCGAAAGCCACAAACCTAATTACGGGAAATGCTCCATAAATTCTAAGTAATTCTACCCAATTGACCAGGGTGACTTCTTAAGGCAAGGCAACTACTGGGAGTCTAGACTACTGTTCTTTTCAAATGTACTATTAAGTATTTCCTCCTAGGAATAAATGCTTGGGGATTTCTTGCCTCAAGCACCAGAATAACTTGGATAGCATGGTTGTTGTAGGTTTTTTGGGCTCTTTGGCCGTGTTCTGAAGGTTGTTCTGAAGGTTGTTTCACCAGTCTCTGTGGCCAGCATCTTCAGAGGACTGCAGTCCTCTGAAGATGTCCTCTGAATGTCCTCTCAAGATGCCGGCCATAGAGATTGGCAAAACGTTAGGAAGAACAACCTTCAGAACATGGCCAAAGAGCCCGAAAAACCCACAACAACCATTAGATCCCAGCCGTGAAAGCCTTCGTGAATAACTTGGATAGCCTTGAATGCTGTAGGGATTTGGATGGGGAGGAAGACCACCTGCGATTCTACATCAGGCAGCATTGTTTCATGAGTCAGCCTCCTTTTACTGAAACCACTAACACTTCTATCATTCTGTGGCCTCAAAAACATTATGCATGTTTGCAAACCTGCACCTTCATTATATCCTTTCATGACTCCTTTCTGTTTGATTATGGTTTGCCGTAACACGCTCTTCTTGATATTAACATAAGAAATAATCTAAATGCATTTAACTTGACATATGTATTTGTTCCAACTCATCTCCTGGTATGTTTTTAACTCCCTCACACTGTCACTTTCAGATTAGGAACACTCTCTTCCTGTTTTGAGTTAGCTATGTTAGTCTCTATCAACCTGTATCGCAAAAATAAATCCGAAAGCCATTTGTACTCCGAAACCTAATGGATTTAGGCCACGGTCACACCAGGGGAATGTTACCCACTTCTAACAATACTTTCCATACCTTTCTTGTAATGCATTGAGGTCGCGTGATATATATACCTGGATAAACATCCCAATGTGTTTTAACATTTCCGATTCATTTTCTTCCATATGAATCTTTATGGTCAGCTAAAACGTGTTACAGATTTACTTCCTCTCTTGGTTTATGGGGCATCTCAGCTCCTTAACTTTATTTAAAATAAAAAAATTAAAACAATACATCGCTATGTCATGTAGTGTTTCCTGATGGGTAGATTTCCCTCATGTTACAGATTTACCTCCGCTCTTGGTTTATGGGGCATCTCAGCCCCTTAACTTTATTTAAAATAAAAAATAAAAACAATACATCGCTATGTTATGTAATGTTTCCTGATGGGTAGATTTCCCTCCGTTGCACCGGTGCCTCTGGAAGCAATACATTGCACTCCATGGACCTGGCACCCCCACTTAGAACTGTGTCGCTTGCCAGACAGTAGGTGGAGTGATGCAACACTCTGCCTACAGCTTTTAAACTTGTTGACATAAGCTTACCAACATATCGATACTCCTGCCACAGAATTTTTAATTATTTATATATAGAGAAGGGCAGCCACGCAGCGTTAATTGTGGCCACCTTCCCCAGTGAATTTGCTTTGAAAAAGTATTGATAGGATTGTACACACACGCCATACTGCTAAGCAATACACCAAAATACTTCCAGAACAAAACAACAGAATCCTCACGGTGAGCGGGAATTGAACCATAGTCGTACTGCTGGCTGGTAAAATAAATTGCTAATGGCCATTTATCATGTGACCACAAAATTAAGCTACACTCTAACTTGGGCATAAGTATGGAATAGTTACTTTTTCTCTGTCTCTCAAACTACAACATAAACATAAACGTAAAATACATAAACCAAAATACAAATCGACTGTGTTCCTTGCCACCATAGTCAGGACCTCTTGCAGTAATCTTCTTCTTCCTCTGTCTTTATTCTTCTTCTTGCTTTATTGTCCTCTTCTCCAAAACTGCGTTAATTCATGATTTGGAGCTTCCCCTTTTCCTCTTGTTAGCAGATATTCAAGAAATCTGCCCCATATATCATAGAAATTATTCTTTTTCATCTCTCCTTTCTTAACTTTTAAGTTACAAGTTAACTTATCAATTATAGCAATATTCCATATTTCCTTATACCATTCTTCCATTCAAAATTCAGACTTTGATTTCCAGTTCTTAGCTATTATTAATCTGGCTGCGGTTAATAAATTGGTAATCAATTCTCTAGTCATCTTATCACATCCCACATTCTCAAATATTGATAGCAGAGCTATCTCAGGATTAAATTCTGTACTGTATATTATTCACATATGTAATTTAGTTCTTTAAAGATTCGTTTCCAAAATCTTTGTACTTTTTCACATTCCCACCACATATGAAAGTACGTACCAATTTCCTTTTCACATTTCCAACAGACATTCAAATAAGTAGCATTAATTTTATTCAATTTTGTTGGTGTCAAATACCATCTTAAACCCAATTTGAAAAAAATCTCTTATTCTCACCGACATAAGTCATAAAACACTCATTTGCCACATCTTCCTGCATTCTTCAGCATTTATTCTTTTTCCTAAGTTTTGTTTCTACACAAACTTCGATCCTTCTTTCTCAAACTCTTCTTCTTCTAGATCAAGCAGGAATGTATAAATTTTACTCACTGCACCCTTTACTGAATCGGTCATCTGAATATCTTCATATGATAATAGAAATTGTTCATACTTCGTATACCCCCTACCTTTATTATACTTCTTTACCCATTCATTAGTCCATCTTTCTAATTGCATATAATTCAACCATGATATATTCTAATTTTGGATTTGTTTCATTTGATCTTTCGATCTCATTTTATAAAACCAGTATTTTAATCGAATCACTATTTTCTTTAAATAATTCTGCTTAAACTTTTATATTGCCAGGAAAATTCTCTATTACAGTCACTAATCCTAATGGAGAGTCAAATGGACAGAAATTCTTTCTATACTTGAACCAGATGTTTAACATGGTCTTTAAAAACAGGGTATTAATTTCACTTACCGTATATACTTGAGTATACGCCCACCAGAATATAAGCCAAGGTACCCAATTTTACCATAAAAAACTGGGAAAATTTATTGACTCGAGTATAAGCCGAGTGTGGAAAATGCAGCAGCTACTGGTAAATTTCAAAAATAAAAATGGATACCAATAATATTGTATTGAGGCATTAGTAGGTTAAATATTTTTGAAGATACTGCCCTTCTGAGCTGCGAGAAACACTTCACTGCCTGCGGCGGGAGGACTCATACCAGATGTTGCGCTTATCTACTGCTCTACTGTTGCGTAACAAGATGGAGGGAGACGGAGGATGGAGGAGGAAGGTGGATACATAGAATATGCAGAAGGAGGAGTGTCCTGGAAGATCGGAGTGTCCTGGAAGAGGAAATGCAGTGTACTTAAGTCATTGGCCCACCCACAGAGGCTGCAGGTGCCTGTAGATGAGCAGGGGAGTCCAGAGAACACCTGCACTGCAGGGGAGAACATGTAATTTTGACACTGACTCGAGTATAAGCCGAGGGGGTGCTTTTTCAGCAAAAAAAAA
>NW_018151732.1:72308-84250 GCF_900067755.1 Pogona vitticeps
AATTTTTTTTTATATTTGGTATGCCTATACCTCCTTTTTTTGTTGTTGTTTTATACCAATACTTTTTATTTATTCTGGCTCTCTTCCCTTCATTACAGTACTTATTAATAATTCCTTTCCAAAATTTAAAATCCTCTTCTGTTAACTGTAATGGTAACATACTAAATAAAAAAATAATTTTTGGTAGAATCTTCAATTTTTTTCAGTGCAATCCTTCCAAACCAAGGAAGTTTTAAGTTAGTATATTCCTGTAGTTTCTTTTTAATATCTCCTTTTAATTTATTATAATTATGTTCCTTTTTTAAAGTATATTTTACTAAATTTATATCTAAACATTTAACCGATTTACATACAGTATATCTTGTATGGATATGTATGTACTGTATGGAACAGTTCCATCATGTGATCCCACCTTATTTTCATCTAGATGTGTGAAGATTTTCATGCTCCCACAGAAATTCTGGGAGCAGTAGTCCAAAAACACAAATCCTCCAAATGTGAGCATTTGTGGACTACAGAAGCATGAGGAAGTGTCATAAAAGTGCAGGTTGAACTAGAACTGTTGGTTTTTTAGATGCCACTATAGTTTTATTTTTGCTATACTACCTCTCCCTCACTTCCCTGCATTAACAAAGAAATGTTCATTCCTGCACCTTGTTTTGTTTTTGTTTTGTTTTTTTCATTCTTATGTGTATCACGCCTTTTCCCACAAAAGGGGGCCTACGTCAGCTCCACTTTCTGATCTCAAGAACGAGACTCTACACACTCTCTTCTTATTTCCACTGTTGCTACGGTGACCGTCGTTATGATGACAAGAGCTTGCAAAAAGTTTGTTAGTTGGTTGGACTAATGGCTGGAAGTTGTCAAACAAAAAAGGAAATTCTCCAGGTTTTGATTATGAATGTTTTGTCAATGCTCATATAAACTCCAGCAGGGTGGAGATGACAACGCCTGTCCTTCACATTGGGAAACAGCTCCCTGTCTGATTGTGATGACTAATATAACATTTACATCCTGCCTTCCTTCTTAACAAACATTCCAAAGCTGGGTCAGAATTCAGCATGCTTCAGATCAAAGTTTTAAGACCGTTGTACAGAAATTCCCAATGTTACCCTTCGTGTGTAGCTCTCCTGTGTTTTCCCCTCATCTCTTTTGATGTCTTTCTTATTTTTAAAAAATCAATTAAAGAGGAAAAGGGGAAATAGCTTCACAGTATGTTTTCAGTGGAAGTGTCATAAGCTTATTTGGCATCTTCTGTCTGGAAGTACCCTCCTAATGGTGATTTGAACATAACTGTCCCTTTGCCACATGTGGCTAGCTTATTAAAATTCTTATGGGCTGGTGAGAAAACAAAAGTATAGGGTAACAAAACAAGGGTCAGGATCCTGAATGCAGCTTTTCAGCGTCTCTTGCATAGAGTCAGAGAGAACTGTTGTAATGGTCAGTGCAAAGAAACAGATGATAACAAAAGGGAGAAAACAGATCTTCTTCCAAGAAATCAAAGGGACATTAGGAATGCCTAGATTAGGAATGCTGAAAAACCAACAGAGATGCACAATATCTGACCAGCAGAAAATAAAGAGAAAGTGGAAACAGCATACTGAAGACCTCTATGGAAGAAATAAAAGGACGATAGATTCCTTTGACAAGAAATCTTATTATGAAGGAGGAACTCTATAATGAAGAATGCAATTCTAGAATATTGTTGGTTATGGCTTCTCTCACCCTGCCCAATATGTCTGTTCAATAAAGTTTCACTTACTTCCTGAATGCCTCCTGATGCCTCTTGAAATCTAGGAAATATTAGTTGAAGTAGTTCACTCCTCGGTTTTTTGCTCATGGTTGCTTCACTTGGGAACTAATTTAATCTTGTTCTGCCATACAGCCGTCCCTAGAGGAGACTCTTATTTTATTTTTAAGAAAGTGTAGCCAAGGAGTTTTTTTTTTAATGAAAGAATCCACTCAATTTCTCTTTGGTTACAAAACTCTTTTGTCAAGAGGAATATTTCACGGTCTTCGTCATGAAATGAGCAAGATTAAAAATATGATCTTTTCTAAACACTGATGGTGTGTCCTGCCCTTTGTGTACGGTCCATGACCATGAATAAACGTCGGCCACACCCTCTGAACCAAAAGTGGCACATCTGTTCTGGCCCACTGTTATAAATGTGACAGGCTGGGAATTACATTTCCAGTCCTATCTGAACTACAGGTGCTTCGTTTTCTGAGAAGCTATACAAGGAGCAGCTGTATTTCCAGACTGTCATACTTCTCCAGAGCCATGGCTATAGCCAGAATGGATAAACTGCGAACGACAAGCTACAAAGATGCCTTATGGATTATTTTGATTTTATGCCTCAACATAAGAGGTAAGAGGGGGGCTTTTATTTTTCCCCAGCTCCATTTTGCCTTGGGATAAAATTTCTGGGATCTTATTCCCACATTAAGGATGGACATTCAGAGATTTCTGTATTGGCCTTATTACTAATCATAATAACCATGTGCCGGCAATTCAGTTCTGACTTATGGTGACCCTTTTTTAGGGTTTTCCAGGTAGAGAACACTGAAAAGTGTTTTACCATTCCCTTCTTCTGTGGCCATCCTGGAACTATACAGGTGGCCCAAGGCTGCACTGGATGGCTCTTCTCTCAGGAGGCACAGTGGGGAATCGAACTACCAGTTTCTGGCTGGTCAGCCAAACTGACTGAGCTATTTAGCCAACATGGCCCTATTACTAAGCACAGTGAAATGCCAATTCAGACAGATGAGCTTGGGGTGTCATGAAAGGGTACTAAGCAGTTAATTAACTAACATCAGAGCATGAGGAAGTTCCTTTTTTAGACGGTATCTCCCAAAAGCTCCAGCAGAATGGCTGGAGGATTCAAGAAAAACTTAGATAATCACCTGGCAGATGATTATCTTTGATTGTATTCTTGCTTTGAGCAGGGGGTTGGACTTGATGGCCTTGTAGGCCCCTTCCAAATTCACTTTTCTATGATTCTATGATCGTAGGAGATGGCATCCAAAAACAGTATTTTTCCTGAGGTCTGAGTTGTTATTGTTGTTTGTTGTGGGTTTTTCGGGCTCTTTGGCCGTGTTCTGAAAGTTGTTCTTCCTGACGTTTCGCCAGTCTCTGTGGCCGGCATCTTCAGAGGACTGGAGTAGGAACTCTGTCCATGTGTTTACACCCCCAAGGAAAGGTTTTGTGTTGGGTTTTTTTCCCCTGCTTTAGGTGCCAATGTAATTTAAGTTATTTCCAGATGGAGGACGCCTCACAACAGCAACTAGAAGATATAATGGAGCTGTTCCACCTTTTTCTCCTTAACAGAATTTCTTTAGTAAGACATAAGGCAGAACAAGCAGTGGGAAAACATGGGAACATTAAAGTGGAGGAAAACGTGGTATGAAGCTTCTGTGAAATTCAATGAATGATTCCAGGGCTAGAAATCATTTAGAAATTCGGATAGCATAATTTGGCTACTAGACAGCTTTATGCACCTTGACTGAGAAGAAGGGGAAGTCGGGCTGCTGTTCTCCTTCAGGTAGCAAAATGTCTTGTTGGCTGGTACTGACAATTTCAAGAGGAAAATATGCAATTCAGCACCTTGTGTTTCTGCTTTATGACAAAAGAGGAGGGTACTTCTGAGGGACAATCAGCAAAGGGCATCTTATTACTTTCCTCACAACCACCTGTTCTTTTTGCATCCATTTTACCTCAACAGGTAGACATGGGTTTGTAAACATATGGTGACCCACATCATGGGTACTTCTGCCCTGTGAGATATAGGCCTAATTCTTCCTCGGATATTAAACCCATCTCAAGATTGTTGCCAGGCTACTGGTAAGGGCTAGGTACCAGGGGGAAAAACACATTAAAACTCTTTTGTCCTCACTTCTCAGCTGCAGCCTCCACTGAGGGCACCACCATCTCCACACCTGTCTCCACACCCATCTCAACTCCAAGCTTCACTGAGTCACCCAGTCCTAGCCCCTCTGTGACCTCCAGCAGCTCCAGCTCCACCACAAACGTTGACACCACATCCACTGTAGTCCTTGACATGACCTCTGGCTCCAGTACCCGTGAAATCTCAGGCAGCCCCAGTTCCTCCATCACCTCCAGCAGACCAAGCTCCACTGGGACCTCGGAAAGCACTGCTACCAACACTGCATCACTCCCTGCTGTTGGCACCACTACAAGCTCCAGCACAGGCTCCACTGAATCCTCCAGTTCCAGCTCCCCTATGACCCCCAGCAGCTCCAGCTCCACCACAGCCCTTGGCATCACGTCCACCAGGACCTCTGGCTCCAGTACCCCTGCAATCTCTGGCAGCCCCAGTTCCTCCATCACCTCCAGCAGCTCTGGTGCCACTGGGACCTCTGAAAGCCCTGCTACCAACAGCACATCCGTCCCTGCTGTTGGCATCACTACAAGCTCCAGCACAATCTCCACTGAGTCATCCAGTCCCAGCCCTTCTATGACCCCCAGCAACTCCAGCTCCTCCCCAGCCCTTGGCATCACGTCCACCGTGACCTCTGGCTCCAGTACCTCTGCAATCTCTGGCAGCCCCAGTTCCTCCAACACCTCCAACAGCTCTGGCACCACTGGGACCTCTGAAACTACTGCCAGCACTGTCACTGATGCTGGGACCACCACGAACTCCAGCTTCACTGTGACCTCCAGTCCTGCCTTCAGCACAACGTCTGGTGCAAGATCCAACAACACCAACACCTCTGATACCATTAACAGTTCTCCAACCACATTTCCCTTGGCAAACTCCAGTACTAGTGACTCTGTAAACAACACCTCTGTCTTGAACGACACAACCACTCCTCACGTGACTTTAACATCAAATGTTACCACTCCCACTTCGGTCTCACCAGGATCTAACGGCACTTCCTCTCACTCCAATACTACTGCATCTCCCTCGGTCCTGGAGAGCGCCAACAGCACAGTCTTTACCATAACACCGGACTCCAACACCACATCGGATTCCAGAGTCACAGTTTCCAGCATCAGTAGGTTTACATATTTATGTTATGAAACATTAGCCGAGAAACTGATGTATTTTCATTCTTGCACATGAAAAATAGTAGGTAAGGGAGACTTATGCTGGCCGATGGTTCTCTCTGACATGTTATTTTGTATATCTGTGGATGAGTGTGTGTAGATCGTTTTTCCATTCTTTCTTTTTTCAAAAAACTAAGGAGCATGACAGAAGGAAGTTAGATAAGAATATATGTTGTCTCGCTCTAAAGAAGAGCAGAACGTTGACACTGAGAGGAGGAAAAGGAAAGGCTAGCCTTTTGCCTCGTATAAGAAATAAGTAAAAATAGTAGGTAAGGGAGACTTATGCTGGCCGATGGTTCTCTCTGACATGTTATTTTGTATATCTGTGGATGAGTGTGTGTAGGTCGTTTTTCCATTCTTTCTTTTTAAAAAAAACTTAGGAGCATGACAGAAGGAAGTTAGATAAGAATATATGTTGTCTCGCTCTAAAGAAGAGTAGAACGTTGACACTGAGAGGAGGAGAAGGAAAGGCTAGCCTTTTGCCTCGTATAAGAAATAAGTATTTGCATAGTTTAGTTAATACCTGCTTATTTTTTCCTTTTCTTTTCTTATTAAAGCTACAGCAAAACCCAAAGACAAAGCTGGCCTCCCCTACTGGGCCATTGTTTTAATCAGTTTGGCTGCCGTGGTGGCGGCTGTTTTCTTGACCTGGCTTGCCTACTTGGTAAGAACTTTATTTATTTGTTTGTTTGTTTGTTTGTTTAAAGTATTTTACCCTGCCTTTCTCTTTAGAAAGGACACAAGGTAGCTTACATCATAAAAAATTATGTAAAGCTGAAAACAATATACAGATACTGAAAAGAATCAAACACATACCACTGTGAGAAATGGTAAACAAAAGCAGTACTGTACTAAAAACCCATTCCAAGCAGTGAAGTATAAACATTCATTTATAAATTCCACTCAGGTAGCCAGTCACTCAGGGAAAGTTTGCCTCAAGTTGTGAAGTACAGTGGTGCCTTGCTTAACGATGTTAATTTGTTCCAGCGAAATCACTGTAGAGCGAAAACATCGTAAAGCAAAAATAAGAAACCCATTGAAACACATTAAAACACGGTTAATGCGTTCCAATGGGCTAAAAACTCACTGTCCAGTGAAGATCCTCCATACGGCGGCCATTTTCGGTGCCTGTCTAGCGAGGAATCCATCCTAGAAAACAGCAGGGGCCATTTTCTTCAGCCGGCAGCCATTTTGGAACCCGACGATCAGCTGTTTGCTGATCGTCGTAATGCGAAAAATCGGTTCCCGAAGCAGGGAACCGATCATTGCACAGTGGATTTTGCCTATAGGAAGCATCGTTTTGGGGTCGCTTTTGCGATCGCAAAAAAGGCATCGTTAAGCGGATTCAGAGCAATCATAAAGTGAGGCATGACTGTATTGGTATGCAGACAGCAAATGGATTTTCAAAAGGCCATGTGGAATTTTTCTGAGTAAAGGCGATAGGGTTATGCACCCTGTTTCATGCAGAACCATAAGATGGGTAACCAGGACAGTTAGAAGAAAGGCAGACAAAATTTGACACATGTAGGTATCTTTCAAATAGAGAGCCATCTTCTTAACCTGTTTCAGCATGTAAAACAAAAACAAAACAAAAAAAGGCTTCTGGCACACCTAAAACTAATGTCTCTATTTCTATGTGGACTTTTGTGGATTACAATCCATTACTTCAGACACACAGAGTAGAATATTGAGGCCACACAGTACTTGGTCGTGTGGGCAACACTGTCATTTCCTTTTATACATAAACCTACACACGCAATACTGTACTTCATGCATCTGAAAAAATAGACAGACGTTCACATTCATAATTAAATTAATCTCTTCGTCCCAAAGATGCCACAAGCCTTTTGTTTTGCTCGGTTTATAATGATAATAATATTATAATAACATTTATTTATATTGCGCCCTATAGCAGAGCGCATTCCAATAGTCCAGAACAGTTAAAATACAACCATAACAGAACTACAATGATAAAAACATACAGTAAACAATGATCCTTTCATAAAACAATAACAACAATCAAATGAACTATAATAACAATATAATAATTAAAGTACAATAATTCTATCCCAGTAATTACCTATGTGCTAAATTTATAAATGCACTCTTAAAAATGTATTTACCTCATCCTCCACCAGGAGAAAAATTACAGCACAAGCAGGCCATGTGCGTGCCGCCCAGTGAAATTAATAGTGGATCCGTCTGTGTACTGGGCCCAAGGGGTACGAGGGATGTTGGAAGGGCTGGACCTCCACGGGCCCTTCTCCTCAAAGCTACAGGTCTCATGTTAGCTGTAATTAATTTATTCTGATAAGTGCTTCAAAATTTCTTGACCATATAAGAAATGGGAAGAAGGAAGCACCGTGTTCTGTTTCGTGTACCAAAAGCCTTGAGAAAGTTGTTGTTGTTTAGTCGGTAAGTCGTGTCCGACTCTTCATGACCCCATGGATCAGAGCATGCCAGACCCTCCTGTCTTCCATTGCCTCCCGGAATTGGATCCAATTCATGTTGGTCACTTCGATGACACTGTCCAACCGTCTCATCCTCTCTCATCCCCTTCTCCTTTTGCCTTCACACTTTCCCAACATCAGGGTCTTTTCCAGAGAGTCTTCTCTTCTCATGAGATGGCCAGAGTATTGGAGCCTCACGTTCAGGATCTGTCCTTCCAGTGAGCACTCAAAATGGATATGTTTGATCTCCTTGCAGCCCAGGGGACTCTCAAGAGTCTCCTCCAACACAAATACTTGAGAAAGTATTGGCAGGCAATTCCAGGCTGGATAATGAGACAAATCTCATCCTGAATCTACTAGTGAATTTAAGTCTTCTGGATAGCTGAAATGAGGGATGTTATCTGCCACAGTTGATAGAAAAAGAATGTATAATTTAGTGGCTTAGGTATATGGCTACGGAGCAAAGGGGAGTTTAGTTCCCCCTTCAACCGCCTAGTCAAGGAATGAACTCAATGATCCATATGGTCCCTTCCAGCTCTGTAGTTATAAGATTAATATAGATTATAAAACCAAATCTAAGAAAATTAACAGCCATGAAGCTTTCCCTAAGAGTCCCCAGTTCAAACCTCACCTCAGCACATGAACTCTAAAGTATAATTTCCTACCATTGTATGTGATCCTATGTGTAAAAAATAAAACAGGTCTTCATTATGAAAATGAAGAGTCATTATAAAATGACTCTTCGTAGCCAGTTTGCACATTTTTGAATCAAACATTCCTTCATCCAGATTTCAGGAAAATATCAGGAAAAATAGCAGTGCGACAATCAAACCAATTACCACAAGAAGTGGACAAGAAGTCCATGAGAGGTAGTGAGTTTCTCTTGAATGTGAGAGCCATTCGAGAGAAATTTAGACAAGCACCTAGCAGATAGCCTTCAATTTGTATTCCTGCATTGAGCAAGGGGTTGAACTTGATGGCCTTATAGACTCCTTCCAACTTCATTATTCTTTGATTCTGTGATTCACACTCACTTTTGTTTCTTCGTTATCTCCACTGCAGTTGTGCTATTTGCGAAGATCAAGCTCCTTCCTTCCCATGTACCACCCACATAATGTCTTCCAAAGTTTCCGAAGTCAATGATGGTGAAGAGAAGGACCTTTTCAGTTTGTCACAACAAGCTACCTTGAAGCCTCATCCCTGGACTTCCCTTTCCGTTGTTGAGAACGTCCTGTCTTCAGCTACATAGAATTGCTGAAGCCTACTCTTCTTCCCTGGCATCTAGAAGTTTCTCTGGGGAAAACAATGGGATGAATAATACCTTGGGTTCCTAAGGATCCTTCACAAGGAATGTATGTTTTGATAGTGACTTTCACTCTTTTCATATCGTAAACTATTTTGGGAAACCCAAACACTTGAAAGGCCTCTATGTTAATTGATTACATCATTTAAAAAAATCCATATAGGCCACTACTGCCAGCGAGACCATGGCCTGTAAGCTAAACAGACACTCAGTAGTTAAAATAATGTGGACTGGAAGCCATTTCAGCCAGAACTCCAGAAGCTCTGCTTCAAATCCTTGGACCACCATGAAGCAAACTGGCCAATTTCTGGTGAGTTCACTGGCTCTCAGTCTAACTTATCCCACAGAGGTGTTGTGGTGACAAACACCATGCAAATGTGTGAGCTCTATGAATGAAGAGTCAGGTATAAACAAAGCGTTTGACTATCTATTAGAACAGTTCTGGTAGAACCTCGTATCCACAGGTATTAGCAGACCGACATCTGTTCTGTTGACACTGACAGATCAGGATGATATACCGGTTCCTTTCACTCACATCTTAATGAAATCAGAGACTTGCTGTTTTGTTTTTGTTTTCTGTTTTGTTCTCATTTTTGTTTTGTAACTACAATAAAGAAATCAACTCACAGAATATCCCTGGATGACAGCTTGAGGAAAATGCTGCTCTTTGGAAGGGCCTTCAAGGCAACCATTTCTCAGGAAAACCTGTTATTCTTCAGAACAATCCTTATCTTCTCTTTCAACCACTGTAGGGGAAACATGGCTCTTACAGTATAGTAATAATTTCGTTTATTTATTTATTTAAAATATTTTTACCCCGCCTTTGTCCTTAAAAAGAAACCAAGGCAGCTTGAATCAGGGGGCTTGCACCCTTTGCATCATTAAATTTAATGTACGGTAATCACTTCAACCAGGACCTCCTCCGCGTGTCATCCACTAGATATATTTCAACTGGAAAAAGACAAACAAGGGTTCTTCTGTCATAGCTCCAAAATTATACTATAGGGTGTGCTTCCTGATAATATTCTGTATTCCCTCCAAAATGTGGCCATTATAATTGTTTACAATTATATTTCTTCTATTTTGCTTGTGTCCTAATCCTTTGACTCTTCGTTTTATGCATTTCTAAATGATATTTAATTGTTTTAATCATATAAAAACGTTAAAAATGTTACAAACTACCTTGAGTCTTAATTATAAAACTAATGGTGTTCCTGGAATGTGCAATCTACCCTGGCTGTATTTATTTAAACATGTTTTATCTGTAAACATTTTAATAAATAATAATATCAATATTTTATCTATTCTATGTTCTGGTAATTATCATTCTTGTCACTCCATCTATGGTGGGACGGCATGGAAAAGAGGATAAGGCTAATGTATCTCTAACATATGAAGGGGAATATTTGTATCCACCAAATATCCCAATAAACCCTCATGGGAGGAAAAAACCCTATATACACATGAGGCTACACTTGGAGACAACTCAGAATCTACAACTGGTACAATACAATAAGCCAGACTATTAGTGGGTACTTTCTCTTGTGATCATGTGACACCTACATATGGCGCCTGCATTGAGAGACAGTCTGAGCTTCCCTTCCATCACCCAATAGGCAGAGGCTTGCACAGAGACAGCAGGCCCACCTCCTGGAAGGGGAGCCAGGCCTGCTGTGCCTCAAGATGGCGGCGGAGGCAGAGGACGAAGAGGAGGAGGCAACAGGACCACGTCGGGAGAAGACAGGGGCAGTGGGCCTAGGGGGATAGTCTGTGGGGTGGGGGGTGCGAACGAATTTTGCACCCCTAAAAATGTTGTGCCCAGGGTGACACACACACCCCAGTGGCCCTCTATGCTATGCCACTGGACATGGCAAATATCAGGGCACAGCTCACTGATTTTAACCCTTTCAGCAGAAGCCTAAAAAGGGTTTAAGTATGATTAAATCTGGGTTGAAACCAATGTACTCTTACAACCCAGCCCTCCCCAATCCAAGGAACCCTTTAGATTTATGGAGCTACATCTCCCACTATCCTATTGGTCAAACTGATAGGAGATGCCAGCGATTGCAGATCCGCAGATCGGGAAGGCAGGGGCTTTTCACGTAACATGTGAAATACAGTTCCAGTTTAGTTTAGTGGCATTGGGAAGACACATCCTAGAGCAGGGGTCTCAAACATGCGGCCCGGGAAGACACATCCTAGCCCAAGGCATTCCATGTTACACTTTCCCTTTAACCATTGCATTACATTTTGTCTGAAATCCATTCATTTCTCTCTGATTCCTTCTATACTGTACCTTCATTTTTTGGACCTGGTTCCCTCTTTATTTGTTGTGGTTTGGATAAATGTTCACGCCAATTGCACCGTGGACCACCCATTGTTGAACCTTGTTTCCACTTTATATGTACCCTAGCCATTGCTGGTCATAATCTCAACAAATTATCTGCTTTTAAGTCAATGAAGCTTGTCACTGAAGATCTTAGCTTGTGGTGAGGAGCAGGCTAGAGTTTGCTAAGAGTAGAATGAGCTTTTCTCCTGTGCTTTTAGCAGGAGCGAGCCCCGCACAGATAGGGCTTTCTGTGACAGCTTTCCCCATGCCCTAGAGAATCAGGAACTGAGGTTTTCTGTGACCTTCCCGGTGGTTCTAAAACACAGTCCCCTTTTTACAGAGACACAAGAAGATTTTTCTTCGAATCTAGCAGAGAGTTTTTGCCTAAATCACAAGTTCCTGATTTCCACCAAACTGTCCCAAAAGGGACTCTGGTGGGGAAATCCCTGGGAGAAAGGAGACAAGGTTTACTCTAACTTAGCCAGGATGCCGACACATACCACGGTGATGAGACCACGGGGAGTTAAAACAATAACAAAAACATGGGCTATCTGCCAGCAGCTCAGGTCCTGCCCATAGCCCGTTCTGCTTTCCCCCCCAGGAATGGAATTTGTATTCCCACTGCCAAGAGACCAAAATAAGGAAAACAGAGCACTATTTTTCCTTCCCCCCCCTCCACACTTCTAATGCTTCGATCACAATCCTTATGGCACCCCTTTCTCTTCTACATGGCTCGCTGAACCCTGTCCCATTCTCTTTGGGCTTTAAATCCCACTCAGTCCCCAGATTAAT
>NW_018151732.1:110030-124163 GCF_900067755.1 Pogona vitticeps
GGAGAGCAAATGTTGAAATAATATATTTTACCATCTAAAGGCATGGCTCGCGTGTCCAGCATCCAAAAATGATCTAACAAGGTCACTCAAAGACATCCCTTCTCGGGCTGCTTCTTGGGAGATCCAGGGCAGCAGAATCTGCTCTTCCCAGGAGATGAGCTCTCGGCTGCCCTGCTAAACTTGGTTTAACGGTAATAATTACAAAAATAATTTTAGCCTCCAGTGATGTCTTCTTGCAAAGAAAACCAATCAAAGGGCTAAGGTCATAGTGTGAGAATGGGGAAATTAGAAACATGCAGAACCATCTCTATTTTTATTGGGAAGACAGTGGAGCACCTTCCTGACAAAGGTGTAGACGATTTGTTCTTGATGGCACAGTGACTGTCCTCAACCACCCTGCCCCTCCAGGATCTTACTATGAGCCTCCTGGCATGTTCTTCTCTCTCATGCAGGTTTTTTGAAGAATTCTGAAGGCAGGAAAGAGCTTGTCAAGAGGAATCTGTTGCCTCCTGGATAAGGAAACAGGCCCCAAGAGAGGGAGTTTTCAGGAGGCCTCCAAAACAGACTTGCAGTGGCCGATTACATAAACCAGGCCCTACTTTTAGGATGCTGAGATGCACTGGGTGGCACCCTCTAGACATCTGGAGTAGACTGGATGACATCTATGGGGAGAGCCAGCAAGCAAGGCACACTGCTGGCCCTTTTCCCCGAGTGCCCGAGCTGCCACTGAGCTATGCCTCAGAGCGGAGCTCACTCCCAGCCCATCCTCAAAGAGCGCCTCCAAACCGCCAATAGCAGCTGCCACCGCCGACGCCTCTTCCAGGGAAGCGGCTCTCTGGCCCTTTTTTTCTCTTGGCACCACCAACCCAGCCAGTGGCCGCTTCAGCACCCAGCGGTGCTTCCTCCTCCTCCTCCTCTTCGTCCTGCTTCAGTCACCTCAGCTCTGGAGGCTGCCTGGGCTCGCCTCACAAAGTTTGCTCCTCTGTCATGGTGGGGGTAGCTGCTGCTGTTGAGTGCACCTTTTTTTTTGAGGGGGGCCCTCAGAGGAAGGTTGCCGGACCTCCGTGTGTGTGTTTTTGTTTTTGTGCACGTGCGCACACCTGTGTGGCCCCTGCCCCGTTCTGTTTAATTTTGCGGGTACCAGTGGGGTCTTTTCTCCTTTGGCAAGGCAATTCTGTGAGGTTTTTTTCAATTTTATGTCATGCCCTCCACCCCACCCCACCCCAGCTAGGCGGTCACCGGCGCTCCGTCCCTTCTCCACTTCTTCGTCCTGGTGGTGGTGGTGGTAGTGAAGAAGAGCCAGAGGGGGTCGTGGCTGGCGACGAGGGCTCGCGCGCCCCTGCTCCTCCTCCTCCTCGGAGCCGCAGCTGGGCTAAGGAAACTCCTGGGCGGCTTCCTCAGGCTCTTGCTTTGCTTGGCGGAAAATCAGATGCGGCCCAGCCTCACCCAGACTCTTCCTCCAGCAGCCCCCAGGTAAGTTGAGTTTGAGACCCCTGTCCTAGAGTGATGAGTTGTTTTAAGAGAGGCCATTAAACCAATCAGAGCTGTAATGAAGATGGAGAAACCAGGCCTTTACCCCTCGCTGCACAAATTTAGAGGGCCCAAAATTTGCTGCTGGAAGGGTGTGAACTCACCCATCCTGAGTGTGTATGCCACCTACAACGACTCTTCCCAGGGCAGAAAGAAGCACAAAACAGGCACGTACCACACGGAACCAAAATGGCCACCGTGTGCTCAGACCAAGGCTTTCTTCCTCCTTACTCTCCTCTGCATATATGGCAGCAAAGCCCCAAGTGCCAATGTTGTTGCTTATGTCTTTGCAACTAATGCACCTGATTCACTGCCCACCTCCTCTACAAGTGCTGACAGCTACAAAAGCCTTTCTAATAACCACCCTGCCTTATAGGAACTCATTGCCATTGTGGCTCAATTTCAGTGCTTTATTGCTACACAGACCTGCTGACTGGGTGGCAGTCCTCCCAGCCCACGCAGGCCTCAGGCTATTGCTTGTTCTCTAATTTGCTTCTTTCATCTAGTTTATGAAATGAATATCCTCCAGGGAAGGGAACTTTTATCTGCCGAGATTAGCTGTGCCATTGCGTCTTCAGAGGCCATCAGCCTCATGTAATTAAAAAAGAAACAAGGGTTGGGAAGCATGGTGGTCTTGATTCCTTCCTCTAGTATGAAGATGCAGGTGGCGATCACCCACGTCACTCTTGCCATTCATATTCATGAGCTGGTTTGCATGAACCTATGAGAGGGCTGGAGAGGTGGACTCAGCAGCTGCATGAGGCTTGGCGGTAGAAGGAGGAGTCAGATAGGGCTGGTTAGTCAGAGAGAGGGGGAACAGATACTGAGAGAAATAGAGCTGGTTATGAAAATAAGTAGAGAATGTGGTAATGATATAACAAGAGAAAAGAAGTATGTGCTGAGAGAACTGTTGTGTAATGTGTATCTGAAGAACTTTGGTTATTATTCAATCTGCTTCACTTCAATAAATAAGTTCTGTTTCTTTCTGTTCACAAGACAAGGGTTCTGACAAACATCACTTATATTGTGTATTGAGGTAATCCACTGGTGGCAGCGAGAAGAAAACGCAACGTGAGCCTTTGTGAGGGAAAAAACAAGCAGGGGCCATCAGGGCAAACACCACAATGCATGACCACGTTGAGAGTGAGGAATTCAAGGCTCAATCAGCCTCAGTCAGAGCAAAATTACTTTTTGGACTACGGCTCCCAGAATCCACAAACAGCATGGTGAGGGTATTATGACAACTGTAGTCCAAAACAACAGCTTTCCAAAGTTTTGGTCTCAACCTTATGCGACTTGATGGCCTCGGTATTTCTTTATGTCTTCTTAAGACCATTAAAGTGTCTGTCTGGGTTTAAATGGTTCTTCAATGAAGAAAGGAGAGCTTGAATCATGAAGCTGTTCATCCACAGACAGAATCTAGAGAGCAGACAGGAGCATACTGTTTACTCTTCGATAGTACACTGAATGTAGTAACAATTTCTGCACCCATATGTACAAATCAGCACGTGCAACTTGGACAAGGCATTTACTCTTTTTTCATTATGCCCTCCCAAAAATATATCCCAAAAACAAAAATAAAAGCAAAACATTATAGCACCATAAAGACTAACTGTTATCTTTCAATGTGAATTTTTTTAAAATCATCAACGTTATTCTTTGTAGAGCAAGCTCAGGGATACGGCACATGCAATTTAAGCAAAGGCATGCACATTCAGTTCCCTGAAAAGCTGCTGACCTCCACCATAGGCAACACTGAGCTACTGTAGATGGGCCAATGACCTAACCTGCTGTAAGACATATTTCTTTTGCGGGGAAAACCTTGTTAAGGATACAGCTTGGCTTCTCCACAATGGACTCCAGCCCTCCTCTTTCTGATACATCAACCTTACTCAAAGATGACTTGTCCATTACTTAAAATATAATCACTTTGACATGGGGACTCCTGGTCACAGAAGAAAATATTTTCATATTGACTTGGCGAATTTCTACCTTGTCTCTCCATTCACAAAATCCACAAGGTGGCTTATAACACCATCGTACCCCAAACCACAATGACAGTTAACAATATAAATACTGGAAGTAGGATAAAACACAGTATTACAAAACACCGAAGGCTCAAAAACACCCTAAAAGTATGATGCCAATTAAAAACTAATTCACTTGTAACTTTTTGGTCAGAAGCCCAGAAGACAAAGAAAATATTGTCCTGGAAGTTTGAGAGGGAAGACCAAAAAACCAGGTGTCACCATGGAAGAAAAAAATCCCTCTCGGCTAAATAGCTGTCTAACATCTCTCAAGAAAGCAAGCCATGGTTTGTAGATTCAGGCCCTGATTATCAGAATTGTTAGCAGAGCACGCATCCCTCTTTCAAAAGCCATCATGTCCATGCTTCTTATTCCAGGAAAATAAGAAAGATAATGGTGCTTGTTGGAGAACCAGCATGATATAACGGTTGAGAGTGCTGAACTAGAACTTGGGAGATTGGCGTCTAAATCCCCACTTGGCCTATGAAACTCACACGGTATCCTGGGACCAATTACACTTTTTTAGCCTGACCTACTTCACAGGGTTTATTTATTATTTATTTATTTTGTTAAAAAATTTATTCACCCCACCTTTCTCCTTAAAAAGGACCCAAGGCAGTTTATATCATTAAAAACTGTAAATATACAAATGCTGAAAAGGATAAGTAAAAAAAAAACCAGTAAACAAAGGGTTGTTCCGAGAAAATCGTGGCGAGGAAGAAAGCAATGAAATCTGCCTTGAGCTCTTGGAGGAAAGGCACAATATAAATAATAACAGTAAAGAAACATGCTGAGATAAAAAAATAGAGCAGCTAGAGTGGAGATGCTGAGAGCCATGGCTTGTTCCCTCAACATCCAAGACTCAAAATGTCTCCTCTGTGTCTTCCCAGAAAGGATTAAGAAGGAAATCTGAAAAGGAAGGAAGTGACATCAGTAATTTTCAGTATATCAGCCTTGGTTGAAGGAAGGTCAACATAGTTTAGAGCAGGGAAGAGACAGTCTAGGAAACTTGAAGAGGTCCTTCAGTTCTTCTCCCTGCAACGACATAGATCTTCTTCTGTACAAGCTGATCTGGAAAGGGTACTAGTGTTAAATCAATGTGGGAAACCAGACAGTGTTGGTGGCTGGTTCCCTCCAACTCCAAGCTGGCAATGAGCTGGCCATGGAATGGCCATGTCCAGTGATGTCACTGGGCTCCCAATAAAATACTGGATAGAGCTTTTCTGCACAGCATCTTAGCCAACAACCAGATCTCATTGATCTCTCTCCCTCAGATGAGGAAGACGAAGAGTGAAGCCCACTCCACTGGGTGAGAGCAGCCATGTCCACACGGTCCTCTTCCTTAGGATGATGAGTAGGAAGGAAAATCTTGGGAAGATTTCTCAAGCAACATTTCCAAGAACTGACTGAGAACAGTCTACCTTTTCCTTCCCCCTTCCTCATAAAAAGGCAAGGGGAGAGTGAAATCATCTCCATCAAGACTTCCAAGAACCAACTAGGATCCAAAGGGGACCTGTCCAGCCTTTGGTAAATTAAGTGAGAAGAGGCAATGTGATTCTTCACAATCTCAGGAACAGCAATGGCTCCTCTCCGTTCTCTCTGACAAAGAGTAGTTTACTGGTGGACCCACACTTCTAATGGGCTGAAACATCTGTTGGCAAAAGATCTCCCCCACCCTAATTTAAATTGTGGTCAGATTTACACTGGATACTGTGACTATTTATCAATTGGATTTTCCTACAACCGGGTGACCATTGCATTATGAAAATGTGGAACATATGTAAACCATCTCAACATTTTGACTATAAAGCCAATTATAAGTGGTGCCCCGTATAGCGAGGTTAATCCGTTCCGGATTAACCTTCGCTATACGAAAACATCGCTGTGAGGGTAAGGAAAGCCTATTGGAACGCATTAAACTTAGTTTAATGCGTTCCAATAAGCTTCGAAACTTACCCCTCCAACGATGTTTTCGCGTCCGGCGGCCATTTTGGAGCCGCCGATCAGCTGTTCGGCGGCTCCAAAATGGCCGCTGGAGGCCCCAATCATCGCTCCTCTCCGTTCTCTCTGACAAAGAGTAGTTTACTGGTGGACCCACACTTCTAATGGGCTGAAACATCTGTTGGCAAAAGATCTCCCCCACCCTAATTTAAATTGTGGTCAGATTTACACTGGATACTGTGACTATTTATCAATTGGATTTTCCTACAACCGGGTGACCACTGCATTATGAAAATGTGGAACACATGTCATCCATCTCAACATTTTGACTATAATGCCAATTATATATTTTTATACCTGTCACGATTTCAAAAATCCACCGAGAATAACTGCTTGTTCATGCATCTGTGTAGATGGAAAGAAAGGAGTTGTGTATTTTGGGTGGATGTTCCTCAGTTTTGAAACTCCTTTTCGCTTAAGATTCAACACAACTGGAAAATCTCCAAGAACTGTGGTATGAACCACTCAGCACGTTGCGATTAAAGGGTCATAAAGAATGCACAGTTTACACATCCTTTTTTCCATATTTCAAATTCCGAAAGGGAGGGGCATGGCATGTCCTTGCAAGTTCTCCTTTCCATATAGGTAGCTCATGAACATCTTCCTTTGTATGTGCTAATTGACCTTGTCATCTAACATGAATGGAAACTCTCATGTGTGTCACCACACATATGAATTTTTGGATAAAGGTGCATCATGTTACGATCTGCCCTAAAACTAACCCCAAAGCTCTCTCGTTATTCTGGTTAGATTACTCTTGCTTCCAAACGAGTCACTGTTTAATGACCTCAAGGGCAAACCTTCATTCTTTACTAAAAGGGAAATATGCAGATGTCTATTATTTCCTCTCGTAAGATCCTTTCATGTACCAGTAACAAGCCATTTTTATTATTTTAGCAAGCTTGTACACTTTGGGAATACAGTATGTGTCTTGTTTTCCTAACTAGATTGGAGAATTGGAAGTAGATAAATCTACGTATGTAACAACACTGAATGACAACGATTGGTAATGTATTTTCCTGTATAGATGGAAATTGAATGACAAAAATTTTAATGCACCTCTTAATTGCTTCAGTATACCGATATACAACTTTTGCCCTCACAAATAGTTTTCAAGACTATCTCCTGATTATAGGTTGTTTAACTATAGACAAGTACAGCTCACAATGTAGCAACATTTGCTAATAAATCTACAGTGTGTCTGGTCCGTCTTCACCCTGTTTGCACGGCAAGATTCTGAGTCAAAACTTGATAACTAACTTTAATTATTTATTAAGTTTTGACTCAGAATCAGGATATATAATCTGGAGATAGCCTTGATAACTAACTTTAATCTTAGTTTATATTTATATTATATATAAACCGCCCAGAGTAGACATGTTCTAGATGGGCAGTAAATAAATAAATAAATAAATAGACAGACAGACAGACAGACAGACAGACAGACAGACAGACAGACAGACAGACAGACAGACAGATAGATAGATAGATAGATAGATAGATAGATAGATAGATAGATAGATAGATAGATAGATAGATAGATAGATAGATATAATTAGTTATCACTTTGGACAACTACCTCTAGAAATATCTTAAAAAGAGACTCTTCAGTAATGCATGTAAGCAAAGACATGCAGGTCTATTGAGAAGATTGCATTAATACAGGCAAACTCTAATCTTTTATTGGAAGCTTTTATAATATGAGTAACAGACAGCATTAACTTTCACTTTGTAAGAAAAGAAGTGATGTACTACAAAGAACACAGCTGGATTAAACAAAAAAGAAAGAGAGAAATCAGTGATGACAAGCGCAAGTCAAAGCGCAATATTACTGAATGAGTAGGTTAATTAGCGCTGCTCCGGGACATGTTAATTAGCTCACAGGTAAGTAGAATCTGCCCAGTTTTGGAGTTGTTTCCTTAACCAGTAATAAGTATCGAGTGACTACATTGTCTTCTTTCTTCTGCTCAATGTTCAAAAACTACTCTGGAAAGATTTCCACTAGAGACTATTCTGCATCAAAATAACCTTTGCGGACATCGGATGTCTTTAGGAATACCTACATTTGGGAGAAAGTACAATACTGTATTGTTCTGTATCAGACAGAGATTTGCTTGAAAAACATGTTGGAAGATAAGTTAATCCTCTGTAGAAGGCTTTTCTGGAGGTTTCTCTGAATCGTCCCATTCAGGAATTGGTGGCCAAGGTGCAATGGGCAGCAGAGGAAAAGGTAAATAAGGATCATCAGGCAGGGGTGGCTTTGGAGGACTGGATGGTCCTGGAAATGGTCCTGGACTAGTAGGTCCTAAAGGTGCTGGTGGCTGAGGAGATCTTGGTTGCCTAGTATCTGGAGATGCAGGGGGGCCTTTTGGCCAAGGCTTTCCAGGCATAAGGGGCCCCAGTGGTTGAGGGCCTTCAGGTTTGGGAGGTCCCTCAGGCCAAGGCTTCTCTGGAACTGGAACCAAGGGATGATCAGGCTTTGGCACAGGAGGAACATCTGGTGGTCCAGGAGGAGATGGACCTCCCCGGGAGTGACTTGAAGACATGGCGAGGCACCACAGAAAGATGTAAGTCTAACGAAGGCAGAAGAAAATATTAAGATAAAGATATTAAGATATCTCAATTTTAGGTGACAGCATCTGACAGGTGGCACTCAACATTTCACAATAACATGACCATTGAGGTGTGGTAGCAATGAGGATATCAGAGTAATATACATTAGGTTGCAAAGACATGACAAGATTTTTATGACTGACATGCAGTTACCATCAGTATACGACCAAGTCTGATAGACTGTAGGACACTTCATATTGTTAAAACTGGGGATTTCAAATTGCAAGTTCTGACAGAAAAATTCAGCAATTAAATGTTTACTCATAAATACGAAACTGGGTTAAATTTCAGAGCTTCCTCAAATTTCATTTCACCTCTAATATTAGATGCTCTTTATGATAACTCTTACTTTTTTGCAGTTTATAACTACTACTTTTTTCTGTCCATCCTTATACACATTCTGGAAACATTAATTTTCAGACTCTAACTCCTAGTGGTTGGAAGATCTCCAGTTAACTTTCCAGGTTTAGTCCATACATATAAACAATTAACAATTAACTTTCCAAGCTCAGTCCATACATATAAAACCATCTTTTCTATCCAGAGCAGGATGCATCCAGTAGAGGACTAACATCTTCCATCTCAGGAACATGCATTGCATGTCAAGGCACTCCTTAAATCTAAAACTGTGCAAGTAATCAATGGGTATCAATGGGTACAAAATGCACTTGGCACATGTCACATTTGGTGCTACGCTACATTTAACATTTATATTCGAAGGCTAGGCTTTGACACAGCTAACAAATTTGCAGGACCAACTCCAGTGGGTGGCCAAGTAGTGCATCTCCCACTCCATCAGAGGACCTGTGCCCCAACAGTGCTACCTTTCCCCATTCCTATAAATCATCGGAAAAGGTTACTCAATGAATCCTTGGATCTCTTTCCCAGCATTCCCATGGTACATGGGGAAATGTGATCTAGTCCAGCCCCGACCTTACCTCAAGCTGGACCTTTTCGTTCCAGCTGTAGGG
The DNA here is from genome assembly GCF_900067755.1 of Pogona vitticeps. Taxonomy (NCBI): domain Eukaryota; kingdom Metazoa; phylum Chordata; class Lepidosauria; order Squamata; family Agamidae; genus Pogona; species Pogona vitticeps. Next base: position 119,173 of record NW_018151732.1, read on the forward strand.
CTACTACTTTTTGGATCTGGGCAGGAGTGATTCTTCAGCAGATGGAAAGATCACTTCAAGAGAGATCGCTCCTGTTAAAGCAACCCCTTCCAATTCAGTTAAGCACATGCCTTTCTACCTGTCTGGTTGCCAACTCAGTCAATACTAGCTATGCAGGCTGAGGGGGATCTGGGACTTCTGCTCTAAAAATATAACTTTCCCAAGCCTTGGAATTAAGAGTACTTTCTATATAAACACCGTATCTTGCTTTCGAAAACCCTGACAACATTTGTTGCTAACTATAGCTCTTATCAGCTCCATAGTACCACCATTCCACCCGCAAGAACAGCCCATATGTTTCGAACTAAAATTCTCTAGCCGGTTATATACCTAAAGGCTGGAAAAATGCTGGCTTTGGCTTCCTCGAGAAGGCAGCAACTCCTCTCTGAATCAAAATGCTTGGATGTTTTTGGGGAGTTCCACTTGCCTTATAAACCCTTGAGGACCAGACAAACTAGAGCTGTAGGTTACTTAAATAGCTTTGCCTCCACCCAAGCTGGAAGCTACTTCCCCTATGTGGTAATGCAGTTTTGCACTATGCACACAAAATGCAGGTTGTTATCCTAAGCCGTTTAGAAGTTGCAAATAAATCTGGTCCGTGCCAACATTGGACATACATTTGGAATTTGCAGGGAATCTAAAATCCCTTTGATAAAACAGTAAACTTCTCTTAAGTTTTTTTTTTAATCAAAGGTGGTGCAGAAATACTATGAGACAAATAAAATAAACAAGACATCCTTTTTCAGGGTAGAGAATGTGAATTCTGTCACACTTCAAAATGTGAAGCTGTATCACAAAGCTTCGCTGCCTTCCTGGTTAGGAAATGCGGGAGGTTCAGGATCACTCTTTCCTTGCATGGAAAATACATTGTGATCAAGTTCTGGGCCACCCAAGTGGCCTTTCTACGGGCTGCTATGAGAAACAGTAACAACATTCAGCCTTTGAGGTGTTAATTAGGACTCCGGCTGATCATGCAGCAGGTGAAACTAATCAACATTGAGAAAGGATTTTGGAGGAATGGTCATGGCGCGGCCAAATCTTACACATTCAGAAAAAAAACTGCTGAGGTTCACAATGTGTCACCACACCTTGTGTGGGCAGATTTGTGATCGGGCAACCTCCGGTCATTTTTGGGGAAAGGCACCCTCTCTCTGAGTCAGAGAATGGGGAGGAACTGTGAATTGTGCAGTTCCTCCACATCCAGGAAGGCTGGCAACAGTTATTTTGCATCGTGTTTAGTCGTTTAGTCGTGTCCGAGCAACAGTTATTTTGCATCATCCCTATTTAAAGGGCTGGTTTTTACTTCAAGTTACTAAGTACTGCCGTACCATGCTCTGCACACTCTGAGGTCATAAGCAGAGGCCCTTCTTGCTTGCTTGCCAGCTGGGTTCAGCTTGCATCACGTGTTCTCAGTGCCTTTTTCCTATCAAAGCTTTGGATTTTATTGGTCATTCCTGTTGTTTGCAACTACATTTTTTTACTGTGTAATATTTTGTTTTATATTATTCTTCTCTTATGTAACATTGGGAGTTCTGCCATTGTGCTTTAGTCGTTAAGTCGTGTCTGACTCTTCGTGACCCCATGGACCAGGGCACGCTAGGCCCTCCTGTCTTCCACTACCTCCCAGAGTTGGGTCCAATTCATGTTGGTTGCTTCGATGACACTGTCCCGCCATCTTGTCCTCTGTTGTCCCTTTCTCCTCCTGCCTTCACACTTTCCCAACATCAGGGCCTTTTCCAGGGAGTCTTCTCTTCTCATGAGATGGCCAAAGTATTGGCGCCTCAGCTTCAGGATCTGTCCTTCCAATGAGTTACAGTAGTTCTTTTGGCAAAGAGACAGATTCCTACCTATCTCTATGCCTCCTATCTTACTAGTCACTGCTCTGATTTTTTTTAGGGTTTTGTTTTTGTTCCCTTCGTTGTTGCCACTACCATTTTCCTAGAAACAGATCCAGAGTATCTCTCTTCGGGCAAAAAGGCCCAGCTATGACTTTTCTTTCTGAAAAGACGATTCAGTATTTACTGAGCAAATGAAAGAGGGACCTGGGAAGTGAAAGCCAAGTTGATGATAAAGAAGAGGAGAAAGAAAGAAAGAGGGCCTAGCCGTTGAAGGGAGAAGAGAGAGGAAGAAAAGATGGCCCACTAAAACTGCTGCATAGCTCAGTGGTTTAAGAGTTTGGCTGCAGAGCCAGAGGTTGGGAGTACGATTCCCCACTGTGCCTCCTTGACAGGGGCTGGATTTGATGCTCCGTAGAGTCTCTTCCAGCTCTGCAGTTTGAAAATCAAACCATCCAATATCCTCACTACATGAGACACCTCTTATAATCACCTCTGGAAAAGGACATCTTTGTGAAGTTGAAAGGATCATAAGCAAAATGAAAACACAAGACGAATACATTTCAAAATCTTCAGGACCTTGCTTACGAGGAACTGAGTATTATCACTTCAGAAAAGAAGAGTGTGGGCCCCAGCAAAACAGGTCAACTAAAACCATTAGCACAATTGTTAACATTCTGGGCAAAACATGAACCAATTAGAAGTTAATTAAGCCATCATCTTAATGGTATTGGGCTCCCACTGCGTGAAAAAAAAAATCACTAAATTGACCTAATCAAAATAATTTATTTATTCCAAACTTTTCCTGCTATCATTACTTTATGGGATATTTCTTTCAGCATATTGCTGGCTAGCAGAACAGCAAACCAATCCTTCTGTGGATCAGTGACCTGCACATACAGTCCTGCCCCACTTAATGATTGCCCGCATTACGACGAATCCGCTTTACGACAATCTTTTTGTGATCGCAATTGCGATGGTCTAAATGGGGGAATTTCGCTTAGTGGTGATCAGTTCCCTGCTTCGGGAACCAATTTTCACTTTAAGAGGATCAAAAACAGCTGATTTTCAGGTTTTCAAAATGGCCACCGGGTGCTTAAAATGGCTCCCCGCTGTGCTTAGGGACAGATTCCTCACTATACAGGCAGCGAAAATGGCCGTCGTATGGAGGATCTTCGCTGGACGGTGAGTTTTTACCCCATTGGAATGCATTGAACAGGATTCAATGCATTTCAATTGGGTTTTTAATTTCACTTTACGATGTTTTCGCTTAACGGTGATTTTCCTAGAATGGATTATCATCATTAAGCGAGACGTAGGGCCATTCTGAGGCTGTTTCTAAGGGAGCTGGCAGGGCAGGGTCTCGGAATGCTCTTCGCTGGACGGTGAGTTTTTACCCCATTGGAATGCATTGAACAGGATTCAATGCATTTCAATTGGGTTTTTAATTTCACTTTACGATGTTTTCGCTTAACGGTGATTTTCCTAGAATGGATTATCATCATTAAGCGAGACGTAGGGCCATTCTGAGGCTGTTTCTAAGGGAGCTGGCAGGGCAGGGTCTCGGAATGCAGAATTAATTTCTGGCCATCACCAAGGTGGTCTGAGAAAGCTATATTAGTTTTTGGCAAGGTCTCTTAAATCAACTTTTAAACATGAATTTACTTACTTAGGTTGCAGCAACATTGGCTTCAGTGTGCAAGCTAATGTGAGTTGTTTTGGAATGGTCAAGCTTGATTAGAACAGACTAGTTAAGCACATGCATTCCAAAGCCAATATAGTGAAGTGGCTTAATAAGTGATCAGCTTCCAGATATTGGCAAATTAATCATTTCCCCCACTCGGCAGAAAAACAGTCATTCAGTTTAGGGATATCGCTGATGTGCTATGTCAGATATAAAACATTTTCTTTACAAAAAAATCTTTTCTTTGCCTTGCTGGTAAAGAAATTCAGTAACATCACTTGAAGCAGTAAATCAAAGATAAATCATAAAGAACCTAGTAATTTTGATTCTCTTACTCACATTGCAAGGAACAGCTTAGAGGTGACACAAAGGAAGTTCTCCATTTCCTTAGTCAGTGACTTACACTGCTGTTTTTATTAGTAGTTGTGAATGTACACATTACATTGGACTTTGTGAACCCCAAGCAAGAGTCTCTGGTTGGGCTACTTCTGACTGCTCTGTATTAGGAAAGGTATTTGCAACACTTGCCTCCTCGTTAGCCTCTCATGCTTCCCACCCCTCTGTATCTATTTACACCTGTATCTTTGGCCTCTTAAAGGCCCAAGAAGTGATGGGGACATAGTGTTAACAAGACATCATTTTTCTACTGTTTCGTTTCCTTGTCTCTCTTTTTTTTATTCTCTTATTCACCCAAACAAAACCCTGTGATTCGTTCTTTGAGGATGATAACAACAACAATAACACTAATAATACCAGTACTAATACTACTAATACTACTAATACAACAAATACTAATACTGATGATGATGATGATGATGATGATGATGATGATGATGATGATGATGATGATGATGATGATGATGACTGCAGAGTTCGAAGCGGCCCTATGGATCATCAAGTCCAACCCCTGTCAAGGAGGCACCGATGCAGTACCTCATTTGCCTTGAATCACATTCTTTGGAGAAAGACAAGATCTACATTTAATAAATAAAGAAAATGCTGTAATAAATAAACAAAGATAAACTGTATTTTTATCATCTTATGGTGTAAGCTACCCAGAAAGTAATGTCCCTGAGCAGCAGGTACAAGGTAAATTTTAAAAATGTGAGTGGTGTGACTTTTTTATATTATTGGGAGTGGACACCCTTTCTTAAAGGTGTGATTAATGCTCACGACATTTCTCACTCTCAGAAATGTCCCCGTTTCATCATGCTGAGATGATCTCAGACTTCCCCTATAACCTTTTCCCTTTTCCTTCCAAGTGAGTCTTTCTTCTGTATTTGTATATATACTTTCAAAGCAGTTCACAATCTTTTGTTATGCAGGAAAGATGCCGTTCTCTGCAGCAGTTGTAATACTGTAATCTTGTGCAGCCTAGCATTTCTTTCAGGGGGGAAAAATGACCACAAAAGTGAAACCTGTAAACAGCAAAC
>NW_018151732.1:124300-205371 GCF_900067755.1 Pogona vitticeps
TTTTTCCCACCCTAAGGTTATGTTTGAGAGCAAAAGGACTCATGTCTATGTTTTACCTCAGCCATCCAGGAATTAGTACAGTTCCAGCACTCTTGATGACAAAGTTGTAGGCTAGGCAACAGCTTCTACATATTATTGGCCCAATGGTCTGGGTGTAGGATTCCCGACTATCTGATTCTCTCAGCTTTTAAGGCCGAACCCTGCAATCCATGGAAACAAAAGACCAGGACAGCCCAAGGAGGGGGGGCAGAATTACTTCCAAACCCACTGGTTGTGCAAAATAACTTGAGTGAAATCTGAGTAAACGATGTTAAAATCTCAGCACAGCTAGGCTAACCAACTAGCATGATGACCTAGGTCAAAGGTGAAAAAAAATCTATTTTTTGATGGTCAGGTAGGCAGCTGAGAGACAATGAAGATATCACACCAGGCTCTCTCACACATAAATTAGTATTTTTCTGCAGTCAGCCCAGTTGCTAGTCATGAGATTCATCTTCCTCCCAGGAACATCAGAGCAATTCCCTGGGACTCTAAGCGCCCCTCTGGCAACCCTACCTGGATGGGCCTTTTCATCTGCTTCTGGCTGGTTGCTATGGAGATGCTGAGTTACTGTGTTAGGCTGTCATGACCATATGCATGCTGGGAGTCAGCGGTCTCTGGTCCAACTGTATGCTTACACAAAATATCTACAAACCTTGGAGAACGACAAGCCAAGTATATAACAAGGGATGAAGATATTCAAGAGGAGAGTATTATTATTTATTTATTATGATTTTATTTGTTCAACTTATATATCGCCTATCTGGCCAGCAGCCACTCCGGGTGATTCACAACACAAATATACTGTAAACACAACAAGTATTTGCCTTGTACAAGTTAAGGCTTAGGACTGAATTCAATGTCTTACTGAATTCAATAACCCTGTCTGAGACTTGCTAGTGTTGGATTTATTCAGTAAAGCATTTGATTTTTAAATATGTCTTGCTAAATGGAACCAAATAGTTTATTTTTGTTGTTGCTGATGCTGTTTAAATTATACTGATTGGAGTATTTTCAGATTATAATAATAACAAAAGACCTGTATCCTATCAGAATCATGGCCTCTGAATTTAAAAAGCTCTTCTTCCCGTTGTCTCATCTATGATGGAGAGAGTTTACACAATGATAGGGGAAACAGTAATCTTTTCGTGCTCAGAAGAACATAATTGTTATAAAGATGCTTTGCTTTCCTCCCCAGTCCCAATATTTCTGACCTGGCCATCAAAGAACAGTTCAGAAGGAAAACTTGAAGAAAAACTGGTTGAAAATTAATTTCTTACTTTATAGCAAGGATCAACAAAAGGCAGCCCATGGACCACATACAACTTTACACAGACATTTTGGCATGCCCAAGGCCACCCCAGAGCCCCCCATTTAAAAATAAATAAATAAATAAATAACATCCTTTTTTTTTAAAGACCTCTTTCCACTCCAGAAGACCTCCAGGAGCAGTAACCTTTCATGACCTTTCCCTGAAAATAAATTAGTAAACATTTTGTTTGGTGTTGCCCTAGGTTTGGGACCGAGCTGGAAAGAGAGAGTCCTTGGGGCTATCATAGACCAGATTGGCAGCAGGGAGCTGATGAGGTTTTGCTATTTAGTACCACCATTTTGATGAGATGGTTGGACAGTGTCATTGAAGCAACCAACATGAATTTGACCCAACTCCGGGAGGCAGTGGAAGACAGGAGGGCCTGGGCGTGTTCTGGCCCATGGGGTCACGAAGAGTCGGACATGACTTAACGGCTAAACAACAACAACCATTCTGAAGGTCTGCCTGCTTAGACTGGATTGTGATCAAGGTTGCAAGGGTAACTGGCCCAGTTGTGCAGTGAGGGGCCCTCCTCAACCTGGTTCACGAGCTGCCACAACTTTTAATATTAATAAACAGGAAGCATCCTAATAGCCACAAAGCCTGCAGCACTCTCCCCTCACAAGGATGTAGAGCCGTTGTGCCTGCAACTTCCGGTCAGTCATGGGAGAGTGTGATACCCACTCCCCGGGTCGTGAGGTGATGTTGGGAGTGCCGTCTCGCCCTAGAGCCTCCGTGGGCACCCAGACCGCACCCAAGCCATTTCCACCCCGGATGTTACACCAGGCAGTGGATACCGTTGATTTAGAACGGGGCATGAGGGGGTTAAGTATAGCTACCCAGACTCCTCTGGTTTGGGCGGGTAAGGGGGCAAAAGATCCTGAGGAGGGAGCTGTAGGAGAAGTCAGTCACCGACGGGCTGGGGAAGAAGGTGGATGGGAATGGGTGTCCATCCAAGACCCCTGGTCGGGCAAGTGGGAACAGGTGTGTCTCACCAAGCAGGAAGCAGAGGAAAGAAGGAGGAATGAGGCCAGGGTCCGTCCCTCTTATTGGGGAGAAAGAGAGACCCGAGAGTGGTGCCGAAAGTTAGTAGAGGAGAGGAAAAGAGTAGAGGGGGGGGAGAAGACCCGATGGCATCTGGAGGAGCTGAGGAGGCTGGGGTACTGCCCGGACCCTGGGAGCACCCCGGGTCAGAAACCACCTTACCCTGGGGATATGCAGGGCTCGAGGAGACGATCCCATTACTGATGACAGAGCGAGAAGACTTCGAACCCGAAGAACCCTCTCAGGTTCAGGCCGGTCCGTGGGCGTCGAAGTCAAGCAACCCGTTTGAACTGTCCAGGTTGTGCAATGAGGGGCCCTCCTCATCCTGGTTCACAAGCTGCCAAGACTTTGAATATTAATAAACAGGAAGCATCCTAATAGCCACAAAGCCTCCAGCACTCTCCCCTCACAAGGACATAGAGCCGTTGTGCCTGCAACGTCTGGTCAGTCATGGGAGAGCTTTACTTAAGACACAGGAAACAGGTATTCTTTGGATTGCACCTGTCAGAATCCCCAGCCAGCACTGAGCTGCAGCATGCAGAATATTATGGGCTATTGCTATCTTGAATTATCGCAAATAAGTCTCTGAGTTCTTTGGAGTTCTTTCCAAGATAAAGATAGTGTAGAACCTTGAATAAAAGCAAATATTTCATCAATTGGTCCAGATGTGATACTGTGTTTCATAAAGCCAGACTGCCGATGAAGCAAAATGGAGTTTTAGGTTCTACAGAAGGCACAGGTGAATAAACTGCAGACAAAATGGTGGCTTCCCCAATCTGCCAATTGCCTTTGGGTGAGCATAGACCTATTTTACAGACTTGGAACATAAAAATGTAAAGCAAGATCTCAGTTATTATATGAGCAAAACAAGAGAATGAACCTTGATATCGCAATAGGTTAAAAAGACTATACAGCTAATTTGTAGAAATTAGAGGGAGATGAAATAAGAGGTTCAGACTCGTAGAAAATCCTTGGCTTGTAGCAGCAGAATTTCTCTGAGGTAGAATCCACATTTTAAACCATCTTTATCTGAGGAAAAGTTCTAGAGATCCTACCTTTTCTTACCTGTTTGGCTTACCTGCAACTGTGTAGTTATCCAATAAGGACATTCCTCAACTTCAATCTTTATTTCAGTGAATGGATTACACAGCCGGTTTGCTTACTACAAATTATATCATGAATTTTTAAACCTTTTTTTGAAACAAGATACAACTAGCAGAAAAATAAATTAAAAGTTAATAAATTGAAATAAATCAAACTACACCTTCCAGAAAGAAACATTGTGGCTGTACAGTATTTATATAGAGAATTACTGCCCTCTGGTGGAAGAATATGTATCCTGTTTGTGTTTTTCTACTGCCTGATCAGAGTAAGAAATAAGAATGGTAAGAAGAATAGGAAAGAGTAAGAAGAATAGGCCTTTAGAGATGATTTATCAGAAATTACTTCAAAATACAGTGGTGCCCCACATAGCAATGATAATCCGTTCCGGATAAATCGTCATTATCCGGAATCATCGCTATACGAAACGGAAAACCCTATAGGAACACATTAAACCCTGTTTAATGCGTTCCTATGGGGGATAAACTCCCCGCTATGCGGAAATCCTCCATATGGCCGCCATTTTCGCCGCCCAGTATGTGAGGGAAAGGGCACGAAAACGCTGCGGGCAGCCATTTTTTCCTTCCGGCGGCCATTTTGGAACCCCCGATCAGCTGTTTTTAAACATCGCAATGCGAAAATCGGTAAGCGAAATGCTTACCAATCATCGCAATGTGATGTTTGCCCATTAAAAACATCACAATACGATCGCTTTTGCAATCACAAAATCCGCATCACTATGCGGATTCGTTGTTAAACGGGGCACTCGCTATGCGGGGCACCACTGTATAATTTATTAGATTACAACTGCGTGGAAATGCGGCAGCTTCTGGAGTCCCTGGAATTTGGGGAATGTTTGGAACTGTTGTCCAGAAGTATTAACATTTCTAAGTTCTGGAATGAATATACAAGGCAGATGTAGTGTCTCCTACATTACAAGGATTCATTTCAATATTTAAGCAGAGTTTTGTGTGTTTTGTACCTACACAGTCTCTGGTCAGGCTTGAAATGTTAGTGGTTGTAAATGTTACTTTCTGACATCACAATGCCCCAAATTCCTCAGAACAGTGTGGCTTCTAGGTTTACTGTCTCAAGGATTCTGAGACTTGCTACCAAAACATAATATTTCAAAGACAATATCCACTAGGACTCCAGCATTTACAATGGGAGGATAATGGAACCTATTCTGTCTTTCTTGACAACAGAATCACCACCTACAATTGCAAAAATACTTTTAATTATAAAGGCAAGTAAAGAAAAGTGGCAGAGGAAATAAAAACAACCATCAACTGGAGTACCGTAATTTATATAAATGCATAGCAGAGATACATATGGAATAATGATAATAACCCTCAGTCCTTTTAACAAATCTCTCTTGTTCCTTCATTTGCTAGGGTTGTTTCTAGATGGCATCATTTTTAGGTTCTTTTCGTCATAGTTGCTGCTTATGCCTTAAATCAGTGTTTCCCAATCTTGGGCCCCCAGATGTTCTTGGACTACAACTCCCAGAAATCCTGGCCAGCACAGCACTGCCTTAAATGATTCTCATTAGAGATGGGTTGGAACCTCAGTGTCCTTCCACCACCTCTTTGACTGGATCCTCCACTCACCAGCTGGAGCACGCTCCTTTCCTCCTCCTCCTATCCAACCAGTCTCCAGCGATAGCACTTGCTTTCTGGCCTCGCCTCCTTGGCTCGTCGCCCACCCAGACAAGGAGGAATGGCAGGCAACCCTGTATTCCTGCCAGGGATTGATTGAACACCCAAAGAGGAGGAGAGGAGCCCGCTCTGACTGGTGAGTAGGTCATTGGCCAGGAAGGCAGGGGGAAGTGAACATTCAGCGTCTGTGGTGCCGCACGTACAAACCAGCATGAACCTCCAAACCGAGGTTTGTGGCCACTTCTAATTCTCATATGAACATTGTATGCCCATATGCAACTATATACAGTATTGCAAAATTTTCTTAAAATAAGTGTTCTTGTAGCTGGATTCTTATAACTCACGGTCCTTTAGTCTGGACATTTTACCTGTTTTTCAAGAATCTGTGCCATCTTTTTTCACACTTGAGCCATGTAGATATTTAAAAGTGCACCTGCAATTTTGCAAATCCTAGAGGATATCTCATTTCCCAGACCAGGGACATGTTATGAAGGAAGTAGTCTGGATTACTTGCTGAGAATACAGCAACAGTAAAACCCAGAAAGACAGTGTCATTGAAGCTACCAACATGACTCTGATCCAACTCCAGGAGGCAGTGGAAGACAGGAGGGCCTGGTGTGCTCTGGTCCGTGGGGTCACAAAGAGTCGGACATGACTTAATGACTAAACAACAATAACAACAAACCCCAGAAAAGAGAAGGGGAGGGAAAGCACACTTGTGGTGTCTGGCACCAAGACATTTAGCAGTAGATCCTTTAAGTTCTGCAAGTTGCGAGCTGGGGTCTCCATGAATTGGATTTGGAGTTCCAGCACATCCCATAGATGCTCAATTGGATTGAGATCATGGGAATTTGGAGGTCAAGGCAACATCTTGAAGTCTTTGTCATGATCCTCAAACCATTCCGGAACAAATTTTGCAATGTGGCAGGGAGCATTATCCTGCTGAAGGAGGTCACTGCTGTTAGGGAGCACCATTGCCGTGAAGGGGTGTACGTGGTCTGCACCAATCTCTAGGTAGTTGGAATGTGTCAAAGTATAACACTGACTCCACCAGCCTGTCTTCTTCCCATAGTACATCCTGCTGCCGTCTCTACCCCAGGGAAATGACATACATGCACCCGGCCATCCACCTGATCTAAAAGAAAACGTGATTCATCAGACCAAGCAACCTTCCTCCATTGCTCCCTGGTCCAGTTCTGACACTCATGTCCCGATTGTAGGTGCTTTTGGCAGTGGGCAGGGGTCACTATTGCCACTCTGATCATGACAGAAAATTTTTCACATAACAGAACATGAAGGTATCATTTTTATTCTATATGACAGTGATGGCAAACCTATGGCATGCGTTCCACAGCTGGCACACGAAGCCCTTTTTTCTGACACATGTCAAACCTTTTGAAGTGGCTGCAGCTGGGATTCCCCCTTTCTCTTCCTGTTCTGGGTCCTTTAACTTCCTGTCTGTCCCCATGATTCCCCCTTTAACTTCCTGTCCGTCCCCATGATTCCCCCTGAAACTGCCACTTCCTGTTTCAGTTCTTGTCTTCCAGTCGGCATGGCAGCCGCTGGTTTCTTCCCCACCCCCTCATTTTGGGCTCTCGAGCCGAAAAAGGTTTGCCTCCACTGTTATATGACATTGTAAGGGGTTGTAACCATTTGGACTCTCACTCACACCAATAAATGGAAACATTCTTATATATTTTAACTTTATTGGTTGTGACTTTCTATTGTATACAAAAAGCAGAGGCAGCCATGTTGGTTGTAGGACAAATTCCAAAATCCATATTATGGTAATACCTTTGGCTCCCAGACATTAAACAAAAAAGTTTGACCATCAGAACTTAAAAGAATACATTTTCCTTCCTAAAAATGATATTTCCTCCAAGTTATATGACTCAGGAGCCAGGCTTGCAAATAAAGCCCACGTTTACCTTTCATTGACCAATCATAAAACAAAGCACACTAAGTGCAAGATAGATAGGTAAAGAAAATTACCTGCTATGAAAAACAGGCATCTTCCACTACTTTGGGGAACATCTTTGCCCAGAATGTGATAAATGTATCTTTTTGTCTGATCCTTATTGAGGCCTTGTGTGAGAACCCAGAATTTTGGGACATTTGACAGAGATCACAAATCCAGTTAGAGAACTCTGAGGCTGGGATTAACAGACTCCCACTCCTATAGCACCCGACACAATTTGGACCTCCAGCAACATTTGTACTGCTAATAGCTACTAAACTCTCTCTCTTCCCATTGTGCAGGCTTATCCAACTGTAGGGCTGGCACTGTAAAGGACCAAGGAATTGACTATCCACTTGCCACCCTGGACCATTACAGTGCCTTCACTGCTGCTGGACAAGCAGAGCTTGGGAAATAATTTTTTCATGACTCTGGAAAGTAAAGTGGCCATGCCGTTGGCATCTCCTGTAAGTAGTCCAAGATAGTTTGCTGCCTGCAGCAAAGGATAAGATGGTGGCTCATGCAGAAGCTGACCTAAGCTGACCTAGGAACTGCATTGTACCTAAGGGCAAAGGTCAGCTTACTGGCAGTTGAATCTTATTTTCACCATAGGAACTGCATTGTACCTAAGGGCAAAGGTCAGCTTTTGGGGTTCTGAGCGGGATGTGTTTCACACACAAAGATCTGTCCTCCAGATCTTGCCACTGCTCAGTGTCCCCCAACATCTACTGCCTGAGATGACCCACTCATTCTGATCAATAGCTGGGCCAGCTATCACCATCACTGCTAACTAAATTCAGGAATGGAGGGTGAAGCAAAGGCAGGCAGTTGCAGTAGCGCCATCAATGGAACAAGTATTGGAGAAAGTCACTGAGAGTTGCCTGTGGAGCAATTTGTGAATGAAAGCCACGTGAACGATCTTGTGAGTGAAGTCAATGAAGTTCTAAGCTTTTCACTCCAGGCACCCCAAAGTAACAAAGGAATCCTTCAGAGTCTATCTCTTATCTTCCCTGCCACTAGCCAGTGCTGTGAACATTGGCTGGAATCCTACTCTCATTTGTATTGTGGCTTGTTGATGAAGTGATAGGGCACATATGGATTGTGCACTTGGTCACATAACCAAAACTTAGCTGTGAGTCACATCTTGACACGGACTTGCTGTAGCACTGTGGTCCCCAACCTTGGGCCTCCAGATGTTCTTGGACTACAACTCCCAGAAGCCTTCACCACCGCTTCTGTTGGCCAGGATTTCTGGGAGTTGAAGTCCAAGAACATCTGGATGCCCAAGGTTGGGGACCACTGCTGTAGCATTAGCTGAAACATATACAAACATCAATAGCATTCTGGCTAGTCTGTTTCAAAGGGACTTGTCTGACTGCTCATGATTTTTCAGCAACCAAATTGCAATCACGATTGTTGCCAGGATCAGGCAAGTAATCCGTTGCATTCTGCATTGTTAACTTGCCCAGCTGCTTTAACCAACAGGCCAAGAAAATGCAAGTACAGTAGTACTGTGCACCGCATTGCTCTATTTAGCATTGATTTGTTACAGCTCAGGCGGCCATTTTGAAATGCCTGCTGTGATCCTTTGGCGTTCCTTCTGCAGCTCAGAAATGCCTACCTGGACTGGGTGGCTTAAGAATGTCTGCTGTGGGCCACCATAGTAGCTGTCTATAATATGCAGTCGTGGTTGCTGCCTGAGTAGCAGACAAGTGGACTAGGTGACAGAGGTGCATGTGGGTCTTTCTCCCTCCACCGTTTTTTGTAGTTTCTGCTTTTCCATGCCTAGAATTAGCTTGCTGAGGCCTTCCTGAATGTTCAACCTGGGGAGGGGTGGCAGCTGGAGAGCAAACCCAGCCACATAGGTTGAAGGACGAAAGACCCTTTTTTAGTGCTGTTTCCGTTAGCACTCCATTTTCTTGGAATGTAACATGTAAACGCTAAGCAGAGTAATCCTGTACTCTCTGGTTCCCCTTAGTGGCTCATTCTGATATTGCATTCTTTCAAGCATGTATAGAAATACAAAAGAGAGAACCAAAGAATATTTCGCTTTCCACCTAGATTTCATAAGAGAATCGTATAAAATCTGAAAAATGCCTTAAAATGCCCCTCAAAAGTGACATCTGAAAGTAACTGGAAAATATTCCACATTATATCTAAAAAAATAACCTTATTAACTATTAGTTGTCTAGTTGTAACCAAAAGTAACTAGTTATCAGTAGTTGCCTTACTTGTAAGTTGTTACTTCCAAACTCTACCATTAACTTGTTAAATCCATTTGCTGGGAAAGAAATTCTAAGTCTTGTTGAAACTTGATTACAGATTCAGGCTCTAAACAGGTGCTGGCAGCTAAGCAGGTTTATTGAAAAAATTAATATACAGCTCTTGGGCCGGAGTATTCATATAAGCCTGAAGCAGTTTTTTTCTCCTAGCTCAATGAAAGGAAAGCAGTGGGACTCTAGAGGGTGTACATAAGGGGGGCAATGCACAATTACATTACTCAACCTGAAGAAAACACACCAGATTTTTTCCCTCACTGGGATAGCACTTAAGCTTTCAGTAGGAGTCTTATCTAGAAGATTACACTACCCCATCCCACAAAAAAAGTTTATATTAGAAGCATATGTTAATTTGAATTTATATATTGTTTGAACAGCAAAAGTGATCTTGACAATAAATAGGAGGAAGAGAAGGTTGACATGTCTTCCTTAGCCTTAACCCTTGCTTCTTCATTCTCCAAAAGATGAAGAGAGCATATTTATTTTATTGATTACTAGTTACATTTATATCCTGATTTTTTTTTCCACTGAACTCAAAGTGGCATATGTGGCTCTTCTATTCCCCACTTCACCGACAATAAATAGGAGGAAGAGAAGGTTGACATGTCTTCCTTAGCCTTAACCCTTGCTTCTTCATTCTCCAAAAGATGAAGAGAGCATATTTATTTTATTGATTACTAGTTACATTTATATCCTGATTTTTTTATGTGGCTCTTCTATTCCCCACTTCACCTTTACGACCTGTGAGGAAAGTCAGGCTAACTAAGAATGATTTGCCCATGATCATCAGCCTCAGGACACAGTCAGGACATGCGCTCGTTTCCAGGCTAACCACTACATCACACTGGTTCAGCTTAGAGATGCTTAGTAAGTAAAAGGCGAAAGACTTATGCGATTTGAAGAGAAACCAGAGTAAGAATTGATTTCCAATTTTATGACAAGCGCTGGAATATTAATAGCTAGATTCTGGAAAGATAAAAATGATACTAAGTTAAAAGATTGGTATAATGAAGTATGGGACATAGCATTAAATGATAAATTGACTACTGAACTTAAGATGAAAAGAGGGGAAATAAGTTCAAATATTTTTAATGCTATTTGGGGTAGACTTATTGAATTTGTATTAATGAAAGGAAAGGGGAAAGCCTCTAAACAACAATCAATACAATTTTGGAAAAGAGGATCGCATTAAAAGTATTGCGCTAAAGGGGCCTGTGGATATGGGGGTGCACTGTGTTTTAGATTGTATTAGTAAGTATTTTGTATTCTTGTATTTGTTTTAGAAATTTAAAAAAGAAACTAAAACAAGAGAGATGCTTAGTAAGACCTGTCTTCAGAGTCTGGGGCATTTGAAGGTGAAGGTGGGCTACTTGGAATAGGGGCAGGGAAGGTTGGTTGAAAAGGAGTGACCGACTCTTCCAGTAGAGACGGAGAGGGAAGGATCTCTGATTCAGCTGGTTGTTCAGGGGAGGCAGCTGGAGCTATCTGCAGAGACGGTCCAAGGGATGTTGGGAAATTAGACCTTCTCTCTGCAGTATCAGGTGGCAGGTCAGTCGGTTGGCTTGCACTGGGCTCTTCCTTGGGCTGCAGAAGGTCCTTCAGGGCAGGTAACCATGAGAAAACATCTTCTGGAGCAGGGGCCCCAGACTCTACCTGGGAGAAAGCTTCTATCAGAGGTTCAAAGATTTTGGACATGTCAGAAAATGAAAAATCATCTTCATCAATGGTCTCTGGCTGTGCTTCGTCGTCATCCTCATCATCATCCTCAATGGCTCTCTTGACCATGAGTCTGATAAGGTTAAGAGCATCCTCCTCGGTTTCATCATGTTCGTCAAGACCGATTGGGTTGTCAGCTACATCATCTTCTGGTTTGTCATTGTTCTTTGGAGGCTCTTCCAAGTTGTTTTCTTTGGCCACCCTTGTTCCACCCGTTGTGGAATCCTGAGGAGACGCAGTCGCTGCACCAGGTGAAGTGGCTTCATCAAATTCTGTAGAATCGTCAAGTGGAGTCAAGCCTACTTCACTGTAATCTCGTTCAACCTCGTTGTCATCAAACTCATATTTATCTGGGGTGACCTCCTTCTCCAAGCCGCCTGCCTCGGATGCAGTCGCCACAGTGGCCGATGCTGCAGCAATTGTCTCTTCAGGCTTGTGAATACTCATGGGTTTCACACCTGGGAAGGAAAACACAGGACAAAGATTATGAAATGATGAACCCGTAGTGATACCCAGAATTCAATATATCAAGTTCAAGTCCAAAGACTACCCCATACATCCAAGAGTCTTGTGGCACCTGGAAGATAAACAAAGCCATTGTGATTCAAGCCTTAATAGTCTGGAGATGCAGATGCATGGAATGCCATCTACCTGGTTGACACACACATGGGTGTAGCAAGAAGGGGAAAGGAGGAAATATGAGCAGGAAGCTGATTGGGGAATAGAGCACCAGAAACACAAAGATCATTATGCTAAAGCTTAGGTGTATGTCAGATAATCACAGTGACTGTTTACAAACTCAGATAATAAACACCCTGGCACTGGTAAGTTAATAACTCGGATAATAAACACCCTGGCACTGGTAAGTTAATTGACTCCTATACAATGATGTTTAAAACCCTTTATCTCAGTTCAGGCCATAGGCGGTACAAATGAATTTTTCAACAGTGGTGTTTTTGGTTTTGTTTTGTTTTTTTACCAGTTGCATTTTTGACTTTTCCTGTGAAACCACTTTCTTGGTGACTAGGCATCTTAAGGCCAGCAACCAAATGCTTGGAAAACTATTACTCTACTGGTTTCTGAATGCTACCCATTCTGACGTCAGCTTCGGATCTGTTTTATTATTTTGCTGACCTGTCTATTTTACACAGAGGGCAAGGCTAATGCAGGCAGAACTACCAGCAGATCTGTGTAAGACATAAGAAAGGAGCGTGTGGTCTTTGATATGTTGTTGGACTGCAGGGCCCATCAGCATAGCCACTTGAGAGGGATGATGGGAAATGTAGGCCACCAACATGATGGGATGATGGGAAATGTAGGCCACCAACATCTGGAAGACAATGTATTTGCCATCCCTGGTGGAGAACAGATATGTCTCTATGCAGGTGTGTACCTCTGACTGCCGTATCCCTTGCCTTTATTCCCCTCTGAGCTAACTGCTAATGTTTCCTCTCTTCTTCCTCTATTCCTGTCAGACTCTCTGCACTTAATGCACTGGACTCAGTCCAGGAAAACTGACAACATAATAAATATGAAACTCTTTAAGGAATCACAAGACTCTTCATTGCATTTCAAGGGATGATCCAAAACAGATACTCCTCTGCAAATGGTTTCAGGCATGGCATTTTAGAGAAATGCTCATGAGAAGAACGCTGCTGAGCAAACAACAAACAAGTGGTATAGTCCCAGCCAGGAAATGTGTTTGCCAGTGTGCTGGCTGGCTCCCTTGTGCTCCACCTACGCTGTTGTTCCAGTTGACCTCACTGGCAGCAGCCCATGCTCCATCCATCCCACTCCACCCAAATGATGATGAGTTTCATCACTCTAAAGTCACAGGACAGGGGACAGTATTTGTTAGCTACCTGTCCTCATTATTCACACTTAACCAGCAATGAAAGGGTGTATATTTGGAAGTACAGGGGCTCATGATAATTCATGATAAGTCAGCTCCCCCCCCCCAAGGAAAGTACACAATGCAGGCAGCTGGATCAAACCATATCAACAAAATAAGGAGCATGTCTTTGTAAAGGGAATGGTTTTTAATTGCCCGGATGTTTACTTCCTAATGGCCAAAAATTATAAAACAAAGGTTAATTTGCCACTATAGAAGATAAGAAAGACTCTTGCTAAACTTGACAATCAGATGTTTCCATCAATTAAGGAATTTCCATGACTAATAATGGGTTATATTTAACATTTATTTTTGCCCCTAAGAGCACAACAAGGCCATAGTCCTTACACCACAGCCACTAATCAGTGGATGTTTAGCCAGGTAGATTTCAACTAGGTTATTAGCTCTTAAGTCAAATTCTCATATACATTTTCGTAAAGTTTCTTTGAAGATTTCTACTTTCAGTAACTCCTTCTGTAAGTTAAGGAAATAAGATGAGATTAAAAAGAATTTCCTGGTTGTCCAAATTGAGCTGTCACCTACCTACATAGCTTACTTTGACTGGCAGATTTATATAAATCCTAGCATTTACGCTGCTTACTCTGAGTAGCACTTTTGCTGTCATTTGTTTCTGCTAGAGAAATGGATAGCATTGGTAGCAAAAGAAATTGGATAGTATTGATGCAAAAGGGACAACGTTTTGGATCACCACACCTCCCTTTGATAAAAGTTACATTTGTACAATGTCTGCCTATCAGTGCTCAATGTCTTGACATTAAAGACAAAGGATTATTACCTGAAAAATGAGACCATCCATCAGCTGTAAACTTGCCCATCAGTATCTCTGTGGGGCAGCTAATGCCCCACTTGTTGAATTTCTGCCTGCCACAAAAACTTTAAAATGCTAGTCTAGAAAAGCAAGGTAGTGCCCCTAAATCTCAATGTAGTTCTTTCACTTCCTCTTCCCCCCCCCTTTAAATAGATTAGGGGGAAACAGTGGCCCTCAATATTTTGTTGGACTCCAGTTCCCATCAGCCTCAGCCTACAGAGCCACATGGCCAGCATCTTCAGGACCAAAGTTGCCACTCCAGTTTAAAACAATAAAGCTGTGACCAGAAAGCTGATTGCACAAAAATGGATAGGGAGTGATTATGATTATAGACTGTGATGCAGAATAATGTATCAATGCCATCCATGCAGGCAGCAGAATAGATCTTCAAAACAACCTGAAGAAGTTAATTGGAGACATTCCCCTAAAATAGGACTAAAAAATCAGAAATGGAGTTTTAGGTTTACAGCTGCTTTACAGTTATGTTGTTTGTGTTTCCTTTTGTACTCTTGCTGCAGATAATAAGATATTACATAGGCAGCACTTTATACAGTTGACCAAAATCACCATCATCATCATCATCATCATCATCATCATCATCATCATCATCATCATCATCATCATCATCATCATCATCATTTTAATTGTGTGCCATCAAGTCAGTTCTGACATATGGCCACCCTTTTCAGGGTTTTCTAAAGAGTATTCAGAAGCACTGTATTCCCAGCACTGAAAAATACAGTCTGCAAAAGGTCAGGGGACTCTATCCAGCCAAAAGGACCAGTAATCACTGCACACAAAAGACTAGCCCCAGTCAAAAGGACCAGTAATCACCGCACACAAGACTAGCTAACAACACCCATCAATCACAGTGATAGACCATCTCCCCCCCTTATCACAACAATACACCCATAGCAAAAAACACCCTGATCACCATAATCACACAATCTCCTAAAAAGGACAAAAAGCTGATCCCACAGCTACAAATACACTACACCAGAACATAGACAGAGTTCTGACTCCTGTCCTCTGAAGATGCCAGCCACAGAGACTGGTGAAACGTTAGGAAGAAAAACCTTCGGAACACGTCCAAACAGCCCAAAAAAACTACAACCAAACAACAACTATTCAGGAGGGGTTTACCCTTCCCTTCTTCTGAAGGTAGGTCTGGGACTGTGCAGCTCGCCTAAGGCTACACAGGCTGGCCCTTCCCCAAAGAAGAACAGAGCAATCCAGCCAGCTAACAGTTGTGTGTTGTTAAGTCGATTCTGACTTCTGGTGACCATTTTCAGGGTTTTCTAGGGCGAGAGTACTCAGTAGTGGTTTGTCATGCTATTCTTCTGGGTTTATCCTGGGACTGAGAAGCTTGCCCAAGGCCACACAGGCTGGCTCTTTTAGGATGTACCATAGGAAACTGAGCTCCTAACAGCTACCTAATTCACTAAACTATCTAGCCAGCTCAAAAGAGTAAATACATTTGGGCAAAAACCCAACTCTAGATGCTCTATGGTGTTCTTGTTGTTTAGTCGTTAAATCGTGTCCGGCTTTCTGCCATCAGAGTGGTATCATCTGCATATCGGAGGTTGTTGATATTACTTCTGGCAATCTTAATTCCGGTTTGGGATAGGGTTGCCAGATACATGGGTACTAAAAGGAGGACATAGAAAGGCACAAAGGAGGACATATTGAATGCTTCATTTGAATCGTTCCAGATTAAACCCGCAATCAATACAATTTGATTACAATAGCTGCCAATAAATGTCTCTTAGTGAACCGACCAAGAAACAGTCATGTTAAAAATTAAAAATAAATTCAATGGAGGGGGGAAAGACAGGGCGGAGGGGGGGTCCTTCCACCTCTCCCCCTCCCATCCAAAATTATAACAAAATATACAAAAGCCTGACATTTTAAAGGTTTTTATCTTTGCCTGCCTGACGGAGGACATTAGGCTAAAAAGGAGGACATGTCCTCCTTTTGCCGGACAACTGGCAAGCCTAGGTTTGGGATTCATCCAGTCCTGCCTTTTGCATGATGTTTTCTGTATAAAAGTTAAATAAGCGGGGAGACAATATACAGCCTTGTCATGCTCCTTTCCCAATTTTGAACTAATCAGTTGTTCCATATCCAGTTCTATCTACAGTGGTCCCTCACTTAACGATTACCTCATTAAATGACGAATCCACTTGATGATGAGGTTTTTGCAATCGCTTTTGCAATAGTAAAATGTTGTTTCAAAGGGCTTTTTTTGCTTCCTGATCATTGGTTCCTGAAGAACAGATTCAGGAACAGATTCTTTGCATTACGACAATTAAAAAAGCTGATCGTCGGTTTTCAAAATGGCCACCCGCTGCGTAAAATGGCTCCCCACTGTGCTTTAGGATGGATTTTTCACTGCACAGGGAGCAGAAGATGGCCGCCCTATGGGGGATCTTCGCTGGACGCTGAGGTATTTAGCCCATTGGAATGCATTGAACCAGTTTTCAATGCATTTCAATGGGCTTTTTATTTCACTTGATGAGGATTTCGCTCTACAGCGATTTCACTGGAACAGATTATCCTCATCAAGCGAGGCACCACTGTATAAGAATTCTACCGGCTCTGATAGATCTCCATATCTTTCTTAAGATCCAAATATATTGTAAGCACTTCAGATGGATAACATGAATCACAAACCTGAAAACCTGGCAAGTGGATCCATGTGCTCAGAAGGAAGAATAGAAAATGTTATTTGCAGTGAAGTGTAGGCTGCCCTGCTTGCTTAACTGCTGGATACCACAACGAGTCATTAGTGGAAAAGTATCAATAAACAAAATCGACAACATAACTAAATCAAAGCCACATGTAACCTACTGCAGTATGTAACTCTCTTACTATACTTATATAAACATGACAATAATGATCATGAACTCAAGAACTACTGTAGACTAGTTGTGAGTATAGCAAATTAAATATGGTGAAGGCACAAGTATATAGAACCCTCTCTACCTAACTGTGTCTTCTCAGATGCAAGCCCCATTGAGTGTTTAATGAGAAACAACCAGCAGCACACCAGTCCCATGGAGGCTTTATCTTCCAGTTGATAAAATCACTTATTCATGTAGCTTCCTTGTGGACATAATCCTTTCTTGTAAAGCATGGGAATGCAAAGTATTCCTTCCCAGTCTTACTTGACTGATGCTCCCAACTTTCCTCATCACTGAGTAGGCCAGCCGGGGTGCTGGGAATTGCATCTGAAAGACTACATTTCCCCCCCACTCTGGTGAAAAAAAAAGCAGAGGGCATGTAGAATTAACTGAATAGTAATTACAACAGTTGGAATAAAAGGTAGCTTGTGATTAGGAAAAGGTGAATCTGCCAATAAAAATGGACAGGTGCAATTTATATGATACTTTTTATCTTTATTTACATCTAAATAAAGATACATAAGATAACGTGCATATTTACAGACTCAGCTTTTAAATAATTGCTCCTGTGCGGTCTAACCCTAATATTTGCTAACAAACCCTAATACTTGCTGTCAAGTCGGACTTAAGTTGCTCTGGCAACGTGTGTGTTTTTTCTCAATGACTTGGACTTGTGACTTGGAAGTCACCCACACCTCCCTTTTCTTCTGGGGGAGGGAAGCTTGTTTTTAATAGGGAATTGGACTTGAACTTGGGGCTTGAGACTTGGTACCAAAGATTCAGACTCGGACTTGGGACGCTGACCCAGAGACTTATATTCCTGCATGCTCCCAAGTAAATGTACTTAGGGTTGCTCTCTTATACAGTAGAACAATTCTAAACTTGTGGCAGGTGCGGGGGTGCGGAGGGGAGATTAAAGTGATAGATGGTGCATCAGTTCCAAAGCATTGCCAAACTGTTCTTCCTAGGACTTGAGACACAAAAGGTGAATTCTTCCACTCCACTTTTCCACGGTTTTCTTGCCCACAGTAGTAGATATGATAATCGTCCGAATTTAATTTGCCAATTCCCATCTATTTTAGTTCACTGACACCCAGGATGTCAATGTTTATTCTTGCCATCTCCTGTTTAACCACATCCGGCTTACTAAAGTTCATAGCTCTTACATTCCTGGTACCTATGCAGTATTTTTCTTTGCAGCATCGGACTTTCCTTTCACTTTCAGCACGTCCACAGCTCAGTGTCCTTTCGGCCTTTGCCCAACCACTTCAATAGCTCTGGAGCTACTTGTCCTTGTCCTCTGCTCTTCCTCAGTAGCATGTTGGATGCCTTCCGACCTGAGGGGCTCGTTTTCCAGTGTCATATCTTTTAGCCTTTTGTTTCTGTTCATGGGGTTTTCTTGACAAAGATACTGGAGTGGCATTGCCATTTCCTACTCCAGGTGGATCACGTTTAGTCCGAACTCTCCACTATGACCTGTCCATCTTGGGTGGCCCTGCACGGCATAGCCCACAGCTTCTCTGAATTACTCAAGCCCCTTCACCACGACAAGGCAGCAATCCATGAAGGGGAGAGGTTCTATGTAGTGGACAATAAATCAGATTGTTCTAAATATTCTCCTGGCCACAATATGCTCTTTGTTGTAACTGTGGCTGGAGATTATAGGAATTGTTACGTGCCATCAAGTTATCTCCAGCCCCCAATGATCCTACGACTCAGTGACCTCCAAAATGCCCTATTATTAACAGTCCTGCTCTGCTCTTGAAAACACAAGGCCATGTCTTTCTTACGGGAATTGTAGTCCCAACATACAAGGATGCCAATTTGGGAGAAGACGGTTAGTGAGCAAGGTCTTGCAAATAATGTTTGGTGAATAATGAAAATAATGTTTGGTTAAACCGAGTTAAAAAGAAATTCTTATCTTCATCTGGGAGTTTATAATGTGCTGTTAATTCTCATCCATCTCATAGCAACCCTGATAGGGTTTTCAAGGTGAGTAAGAAGTTTAAGAAGTGCTTTACTATTGTCATCCCTGAGTGAGTTTCCAGAGCCAATCCCTGGAGTCTTGAGTCTTTACAAAATATCAAAATCATATGGATTTTCTTTTATTCTCATGGATCAACCGGTCTACCTTTTAATATACATAAATCTATTATCTTTAGTTAGCATATTTTGTCCTACATGTTCAGTTACATTAAGGGATTTCACTGACAAATGGAAATATGAAAACCAAACCCTATGCTGATTATGCCAACTAGATGAAGCAGACAATTGAAGCAAACACGATGGGTGGAGAGACTGGTGCCAAGCATCTAATTTGTCTTTTAGGTGGCGTCTAAGCAGGGCCCTATTTACTCAAGCTTTATTAGAAGGAAAGCTAGCTTCGAATCATAATATTGCAGCTGATGTGCCCTGAAAGGGGGGAAAAACACAGAACTTTTTGTTACTCTATTTATCATTTCTGTTTTATTATTTATTAAAGAGGGGCATTATCCTCTCTTCAGCTGAGAAGGCTGGGTACTGACTTGTCACGGAAGAGACAGCCGCCTTCGCTCTCATGTGTACAAACTTAAAAGACATGACAGCAAAGGGGAAGGTGCTGAGGAAGAAAAAGGAAAACATTGGGTGGGGGGTGGGGAAGACACCAGTTCTGAAGTAATGTGTCAATTAATTTTATTTCTTTATCAGTAACATTTCTATCTCACTTTTCCTGCAGTGAGCACAAAACAATGTGTGTGGCACTCCTTCTTCTGACATTATCCTTACAAAAGCCCTGAGCCCACAAGCCTTTTGACATTATCCTTACAAAAGCCCACAAGCCAGACCAACATCACACAGTGAATTTCACAACAAAGTAGGTCTGCCAAATGGTAGTCCATCTTTTTAACCCAGAGATGGCCAACTGTGGCACTCCAGCTGTTCATTTGTTTCTTTGACCGTGTTACCTTGAGCTACTTTGTATGTTTAGGTCAAAAACATCTGGAGGGACACAGCTGCCTGCCCAGCTCAAATCATTACCCTATATCACACTGGCCTTGTAATCTTAAAAGAGTTCTTATAATCAACAGCTGTATTAAAAATGTAATACTCCTGTTGCTGTTACTGTAGCCAGACTTTGTTGTTCTTCTTGCTGTAACAAAATGGGATAGAAACACACTCAGGGCTCAAATAGATGTTAGAGATGCCATATAATTTTAATGGAAATCTTGTTCCACTTTAACTGAAATCTCATTGTTGCCATTCTAGAAGACATTTCATGTCTGAGAAATCCAATGTACAGACAATCCATGTTTACATCCAGAGGACCATTCACAAGATAAAGCAAAGAGATACAGTGGTGCCTCGCTTTACAATTGCCACGATGTGCGGACAAATCCATGTTTACGTCCAGAGGACCAATCACAAAATAAAGCAAACAGATATGCGAAACATTAAGCAGTTTGAAAATTTCCTGCTGTGACAATCATATGGTACAGACAATCCATGTTTACATCCAGAGGACCATTCACAAGATAAAGCAAAGAGATACAGTGGTGCCTCGCTTTACAATTGCCACGCATTACGATGAATCTGCTTTACAACGATCTTTTTGCAATCGCAATTGCAATCGCAAAACGATGGTCTAAATGGGGGAATTTCGCTTTGCGATGATCGGTTCCCTGCTTCAGGAACCGATTCTTCGCAAAACGATTTTTCAACAGCTGATCGGCAGTTTCAAAATGGCCACCGGCTAACTAAAATGGCTCCCCGGTGTGTTTAGGGACAGATTTCTCGCTACACAGGCAGCGAAAATGGCCACCATATGGAGGATCTTCGCTGGACTGTGAGTTTTTACCCCATTGGAACGCATTGAACAGGTTTCAATGTGTTTCAATGGGGTTTTTATTTTCGCTTTATGATGTTTTTGTTTAACGGCGATTTTCCTGGAACAGATTATCACCGTTAAGCGAGGCACCACTGTATGCAAAACGTTAAGTGGATTGAAAATTTCCTGCTGTGACAATCATATGCTTCAACAGTTAAGGAATTCCCTTTTCTAACAATATGCTCTCTATAATGGATGGTGTGGCCCTCAAAGAGAGCAGAAGCCAAGAGCTGCTCATCTCTTGAATGAATTGGTGGGGTGGCTCTGCTTCCTTTCTCTCCCAGTATTGCAGCTAGATGGAATGACTCCTAAATGACCACAGAAGGAAAGGCAAAACCTGACGGAGCTGGTTTTCACAAGGACGGATGGTGGAGCTGCTTCCTCTTCTCCAGCATGACAGTTTCTTCTTATGTCAAGGAAGCTCTGGTGACACCACCTCACGCCCCCACATTTCAGTTCCATATCAAATATCGGCAATGACCTTCTCTGGAAACAATTTTAATTATAAGTTTCACTTATGAAACCCGCAGACTCCACCTTGAAGCCAATTAAGTTGTTTGTCACCTTTCGCATATCTTTGCTGGAGTGTTAAGAATTCAGAACTGAGGGATTAATATTAATATTACCTTAGATAATAACTACTGTCCAGTGTCACATCATATGGTTCAGAATACAAAGGGCTGATTGCCTGGGCCAGCCAAATAACTTTTGCGGCTTAGAGCAACGGACAAGATGGCTCCCTCCCTTATTTCCTGAACAGAAGGTAACTAGAGTGGCAGATGGATCTGGATTAACACATCCTTAAAAGTGGGAAATCTCTAAGTAGATACCGCCTGCCTTAAGCTGGGCAGCCCCCAGCCAGTAATTTATTTATTTATTATTTTATTTATTCCATTTATACCCCGCCTATCTGGTCACCATGACCACTCTAGACGGCTTACAACACAAAATATAGAACAGATATATAATAGTTTTCACAATTAGAAAAATTTTCTACAAGATAGAAGGAAAGACAAAATAAATCATAACAGAAAAGGAGGGGACAAAAATTAGGAATTAACTGTTTTCAGTTGATTCTTAAAAATACCCAGCAAGGGAGCCACGCGAATCTCAGGAGGCAAGTTGTTCCAGAGGCGAGGAGCCACCACCGAGAAGGTCCAGTTTCTTGTTTTTTCTTTCCGGGCCTCCCTCGGCGTCAGGCTCCTTAGCCTCACCTCCTGACTCGCACGAGTGACACGGGTAGAACTGGGTGGGAGTAAGCGTTCTGCCAAGTATCGAGGTCCTAAACTGTTTAGGGCTTTCAACGTAAGCATCAGAACTTTGAAGTCAACGCGGAACTGAATGGGCAGCCAGTGCAGCATGGCCAGAATAGGAAAAATGTGATGGTATTTTCTCGCTCCGCTAAGGAGTCTGGCCGCCGCATTCAGCACCAGTAAGGTGCTACCTCGCCATGGTCTGAACTTCACGGGGTGCGTGGGGTTTAGGGTGAAACCCGACAAGCAGATTGATAACCGTGCACCATACAACAATCATAAGAAAACTTCTGCCCTAAAGCTGGGCACTTGGAATGTACAGACAATGACCCCTGGCTTTTCTGACTACGGCTTTCCTGACGACCTGCAGGAAATAGACGATGTGCGCAAGACATCTCACTTCCAATAACCTTGCAAATAACCTTTCTTTGTTTTGTGATTTCTTTGTCAGCTGGTAAACATAAGCTATATTTTCAGGCTATCTCCAGTTAAATGGAAGGTCTATGAGGAAATATTACAGATTTGCAGGCTGGCAAAATATCACCTCCAGTCCAGTAGATGACAGTTTGTAAACTCTGGTAAGTCCAGAGGTTCCAAAGTGTGGAACAAGGTAAGACAAGAAGCCTCATCTGGAAGACTCTCAGTTTATGATTTAGCAGACTAATTTTGCATCATACAGAAAATGATGCAGAAAACAACCTCTCCCTCTCCATTGTTTCCTGCACACAATATGCTTTCCTTTTTTTTCAATTCGGTGCCAGTACTGTTGTGATTAGGCATATACATAGATAAAGAAGACATAGAGAAAAAGAAAAGGAAGTGAAAGGAGGAAATCAACAGCTTTTCCTTGTTCACGGCTTATTAGTAGCTCTTCTATAGCTGAGCCTCCTACAGCTACGTTTAAGACAGCTATGTTTAAAATTTGCAAACAAGGCTCTTTTGGCCAATTTCTTCCTCTCTGTGTGTGGCCAGTTAATTCAAACATACCCAGGGAAACTCGAACTCCCCAGTGTGACTTCACAATGAGAGAATATGCATTTTTCTGGGTGTGTCGTCATACCCTCAAGTACCAGTTGATGGAGAGCAAACCTTGGGTCAGGGTTCAGAAGCAGTTGGCAATCACTGTGGGAAATGGGATGTAAGAGCAGGTGGACCACAGTCCATACCATCTCCACTAGGGCTTTTCTTCTGTTTGTGATGTTACGTCCTAGTGGTGCCTCGCTTAACGACGATAATCCGTTCCAGGAAAATCACTGTTAAGCGAAAACATCGTAAAGCAAAATTTAAAAGCCCACTGAAACGCATTGAAAACCCCTCAATGCATTCCAATGGGCTAAAAACTCATCGTCCAGTGAAGATCCTCCATACGGCGGCCATTTTCGGTGCCTGTATAGCGAGGAATCCGTCCCTAAGCACAGCAGGGATCCATTTTAAGTACCCAGTGGCCATTTTGAAAACCCAACGATCAGCTGTTTTTGATTGTCGTAAAGCGAAAATCAGCTCCCGAAACAGGGAACCGATCATCGCTAAGCGAAATTCCCCCATTTAGACCATTGTTTTGTGATTGCAATTGCGATCGCAAAAACATTGTTGTAAAGCGGATTCGTCCTAATGTGGGGCAATTGTTAAGCAGGGCATGGCTGTATTTATTATTCATTGATGCAGAGATTTCAAAAGTTGCTTCTATCAGTATGCATACAATCTGGGTATTCTAGTCCAAGAAATAACTTATCTAAGTTCAACTTTAGTGACATCTTGTTTTTCTAGTTTATTCTTAAGTGAAGTGCATTTCATAATTGTTTTGTTGCATGAGGTTCTTGAGATATCAGTAGGCACCTGATTAGCTGATGAGGCACAATGGTCGATGAACCCAAGATGGAAACTGGCCCGTTTCCAGTGGAATGTTGAAGGTCCCACTTGCCAAGTGTTACCGTTTGAGGGGGTGGCTAATGCTGGAGAAAGCTGAAAGCAACAGGAAAAGAGGGAGATGAAGTATAAAATGGATTAACTCCATAAAGGAAGTCACATGGTGGAGTGTATAAGAGATGAGCAGGGTGGTTGAGGTCACACATTCAGACATCTTCCCCACAGTGAGACAAGTTCCTAATAAGAAACTGAAACTTCTTCAGAACATTTATTCTGAAGCTTCTCCTCAAACCAGGAAAACAAGATGATATTTATGAAATTAATTAAGAGAAAGTGACCGTTCTACTGTCATGAAGTGGAAGAATCAAAAATTATATTGTAATATGGAGTATGCTTTGTATAAGATCAACGCTCTTTGTGTGAGACACTCTTCCTCATCTGAACCACTGGTCTGAGAAGAATTAAGTGTTTACTTATTATTATTTACTTATTATTATTATTATATTATAATATAATCCAGATGTCTAGAAACTGTCGTACTATCCCAAATTATAGCCCACAGATGCTGCTGCAGGAAGAGAGACAGACAGATGGACAGATGGATAGACGGATGGATGGACGGACTAGCCTGTCATCTTGGTGAAGTGGGATAACTTTCCCCTCACCACCACTGGTATTTGAGCCTAAATTAAGAGGCTACAACCAAACCAGGGCGAGTAAAAACTGGGCTAAAAACTAAGCTTGGCAAACCACTAGCCATTTCAGCAGTTCTAAGAAAGGGAGGGGTGATGGTTTGGATCTATTCCAGATATAATCCAGTTTTACCAGACTGACAGACTTGACAAGCACCCTTCTCCTCCTCCTCCTCGGTGGGGGAAGAGCAGCATCAGTAGCTTAGCCTCACTAGCCTGACAACAAAACCTAGGGATCTAATACAAACAAAGGAGAATGGGAAACCCAGGGCATTGTTGCAGGTGATGCAATGCAGCAACATTTCAGAAGCCATACCATACCAACCTGAACACAAATCATCTTGTCTGATTTCGGAAGCTAAGCAGGGTTGGGTCTCCTTTTCCCTTGGATGAGAGACCATGAAGGAACACCAGGAATCTCAAGGTGGGGCTAGGCAAGGATTCTACTTGGAAACATGGAGAACTTCTGCCCATCAGAATGGATACCTCTGGGCTGCATGGACCACTGGTCTGACAGTGTTTATCCAGAACTGCTGGATAGCTCAGCACTGGATAGCTCAGTTTAGGGATCTAGTTGTGGAGTCAGAGGTCAGGGGTTCGATGCCCTCTGTGCCTCCCTGGCAGGAGCTGAATTTCAAGAACCCATAAGGGTCCCTTCCAGCTCTGCAGTTCATCAGAATGGATACCTCTGGGCTGCATGGACCACTGGTCTGACAGTGTTTATCCAGAACTGCTGGATAGCTCAGCACTGGATAGCTCAGTTTAGGGATCTAGTTGTGGAGTCAGAGGTCAGGGGTTCGATGCCCTCTGTGCCTCCCTGGCAGGAGCTGAATTTCAAGAACCCATAAGGGTCCCTTCCAGCTCTGCAGTTCTAAGATTAATGACCCATAAGGGTCCCATCCAGCTCTGCAGTTCTAAGATTAAAATTAGTGGTAGCAGTCATTGTAGTACAGCTTCCTGTGTTCGTAAACTAACTAATCTGTGCATCGGTGGAAGACTGCGTGGGATCTCTCCCTAAACAGCTTTGGAACGTTATCTTCTTGGACTAGAAATCCCAGAATTCACTAACCAGCATGGCCACCTTGAGATTTCCAGTTTTTTAAAAAGAGCATGCCAGCTGGATCTGGCAACAGCAGACAGCTTTTTGGAATTAAAAAAAAAATACTCTTCAAACGACATGTTTAGCTGTGAGGTAAAGTGCCTTCAATGAGCCCACCCTTTTGCTACTTTCACATCACCAAGGTCAACCTCAGGAGTGGGAACTACATATATCTCCCCTTGCAAATATCACTGAACTACAGTTCCTGTCCACCAAGGTCAACCTCAGGAGTGGGAACCTATATCCCCCTTTGCAAATATCACTGAACTACAGTTCCTGTATCTCTGATCACTGGCCATGCTGGTGGAGATGGATGGAGACCATCTACATCTGAAGAGCAGCGGGTGGCCTGCTTCTGCCTTCTGAAGGTCATCCTCCTTCTAGGCTCTACCCTCAGTACATCTGTTCAAAAGACAAGTACAAGGGAACTGAAAAGTGTTGCCCCATGCCATCGCTTGTGCCACTCCTGCCATGTTGGGAAGGGCAGGTGAACAGGCAACGACAGCAAGGAGTAGTGGCAGAATCTGTAGTCTCAAGAGGGCTGCAAGGGGTCCTTTGCAAACATGTAGGCCCTGACAGGCGCCAAAGGATGTTGACTAGGCCCAAGTCCTATCTACAACTCTAATGGCTTCTTCCCACAAGATTTCTAATAAGATTTTAGCCGTCTCCCATTCCATGTCCCAATCAAACTAACAGTCAGTTCTTGTGGAGATTTTGGGCTATTTCGCTGTGTTCTGGAGGTTTTTCTTTCTAACCAGTCTCTGCAGCCGGCATCTTCAGAGGACAGGAGCTAGAACTCTGTCTGTGTTCTGGTCTAGTGTGGCGGATTGTTGAGTATATGTAGCTGTGGGATCAGGTGTTGTTGTGTGGTGTGTTTTTTTTCAGATTGGATGTTTTCTGTGATTAGGGTGTTTAAAAACACCAGCCACACAGACTGGTGAAACGTTAGGAAGAAAAACCTCCAGAACACAGCCAAACAGCCCCAAAAAAACCACAACAACCATCGGATCCCGGCCATGAAAGCCTTCAAGAACACAAACCAACAGTCCATTGCACAGCCCACACAGACAAGGACCACATTTTGCTGTTTGAAGAGGCACTGTCAAAATAAAAAATCATAGGAGCCCCTGCCTTGGTGTGTTGGCTGTTAGAACAAAAACAACAGAGCTCTGTGGCATGATTATATTTTATCTGACACAAGCTTTCATGGGCTGTAGCTTGCTTGTTCAGATACATGCTACCATCCCTGAATGCTTGCCCAAAATAAAACATGTTATTTTGTAACCCCATATTTTTTACTGAAATCATACAAGAGCAACAGCAGAGAGTGATTCCTACCAAAGAGTTTAAAAGCATGAAACTCACTGGATACCTTTAAACACATCCGCATCTGTCAGCTTATGCTATTTGGCAAATGACTATTACTTGGGATGGAAAAAGACATTTCTCTAAGAATAAACAATTTTTCTCATTTCTCTGACTTTCGGGTTTCGTGAGCTATCTAACGCCAGATATCAGCATGCCAGCTGTTCTTCAATGTGATGCTGAAGGATGCTGATCAGGCATGCCTAAACCAGCCTTTTTTCAACCAGGTACCTTGTTTGTTGAACTACAACTCCCAGAATCACCTAGCTGGCATCAGCTTAGGGAAGACAACGCTAAACCTCAGGCTGTGAGCCATTCAGAGTGGGGATACTAGTTATTAGGATTCTGTGTTATTGAGCATTCCTTCAATCGTCCCTACCAGGCCCTTCAGGAACAGGAGACTGGGCTGAACAGGATTTTATTTTATTTACACGACAGAGCTGTTCTTAGATGTTATCAGTGACATGCCACAGGCCTGCTACTAAATTAGCTCCAGCTGTCCTAATAAATGCATCCTTTGTCTAGGCTGGAGGCTCATTCTTAATTTACACACTCTTCTCTGAATTAAACTTGTCTTTTTCCTACCTGAAAGGAGAGTCATAGCGAAGATCAAGGCAAAATTCACCCTCAGGGGCATTCTGCCCGAGCTGAGTTTCATCTTTTTGGTTTCTGGATCCCACTTCCTCTGTTTCAGGAGGACTGGCTCCACACACAACCAAACTGTTCCAGATGCTCTGAAGGGGACAGTTTATATCCTTGACTTGAGATAAAGGGTTGGGTTTCCCAGATTCCCAGGGTGTGGTGCTTTGCTCTCACCTCAATGGGAGTGTCTTTCTGGATATTTCACCAGAGCAGACGCAATGCTTGGAGGGCACCCTCCCACTGGGAACAATTTCCCAAGAGGCAGTTGGAATAATGAAAGGGGCTGTGGCCCATAGATTTTTTCCTTCCCAGTTGAGGGAAAGGTATAACAGGACACAATTGTTCCAATCCTACAATCGCCACACCTCTCCCTCATCTCTTCTCTCATGCTAGAGATTATAGCCTGACTCATTTTATATTGGGTTCTTAAAATAGCACATTAAATTATTTCACGTGGGACTGTAAACAGTTTTCGTCTAAAGATTTTTGAGAGAGCATATTCCTACAAGTGGGTCACCTTCAAATGACCAACCAGACTTTATATCCAATTTCCCGTCACCTTCACCTGTAAGCAGACAAGAACAATACAGTATTACATTGCTTTGTGGATTTTGCTGTCGCCATGGAAACTGAAGCAGCAGGTGTTAAGAGGTAGCGATGGGCACAAGCTGCTGATTTGGTGGCTTGTGATGGTCTGGCAGATGGCTAAACGAATGGTCCATGATTCAGTGCCCTGTCCCTTCCAGTGGGCACCCACTCAGAAGCAGTGTCCTGACTTCCCTGCCCTGCCTCCTCTGGGTGCTGGCTCTGAGTGGGCACCTAACAGAGGGGGCAGGGTGCCAAACCATGGAACACCTATTCGGCCATCCACCAAACCGACATGAACTACCAAGGCAGCAGTTCATGCCCACCTCTTGTAAGAAGAGCCTTAAAAGATCAGACCAAAAGCCTATGTAGCCCAGCTTTTCCACAGCGGTCAGTAACACATAGTTCCACTTACAGGGGAGGGCAAGGGGGGGAAAGAGTATGCAGCGGTTAAGCCTGAACACTGTTGGGAGTGATGGGGGTGTAACTCAGTTCATCTCAAAAAGATCCATGTCTTTCCATGGTTAAGAAGAGAGAAACAGAGATGACTTCCTTGACCATCCTTTATTTGCTTGGATCTGTCTGTCCTTCCATCAGCCTTAGAGCTCATCCTCACGGCAATGCTATCTCCACAGCCTGGAGTTTTTCTAGGCTAGTGGTTCCCAAACTTGGCTAACCCAGGTGTTTTTGTCTGCAACACCCAGAACTTCAGCCAGTACAGCTGGTGGTTAAGGCTTCTGGGAATTTTAGTCTAAGAACACATCAGTTATCAAAGTTAGGGAACCAGTCTTCTAGGGCCATTCTGAGGTTTGTTGTTTTTTTTAATGCAGATTTGAATACATCATTCTGGTCTTTCCATCCAGCAATGGGGAGAGAATTCATTGCTGGATGTACTGGGATACAATGAGTTGTCTCAGTCTCACCTGTCAACCCACATCTGGAATTGCTCCCTGATGGTTCACTCACAACACAAACTGCCCTCCCAATTTGCCCATCTTCTTGGTCGTCTCCCCATCTATTTCACTTTTTCCTCCTTTCCTTCCTTGTTTTACCTGTCCAAAGGTATGAAGAGGTGGAGAGTGGCTAGCAGAAAAACACCTACAAGGAAACATCAGCCGATGAAACACACCTACAAAGTGTGTGGGTCAGCACAGAACACACTGCAGTGCTAGGGTCCAAATAAGCAGATCCTGAACTGGAGCAAATTGGTGCAAAGCAAAAGAAAAATGTGTTACCACTTGGCAGTGGTGTAAAAAAGGCTAGAAAGCTTTTTGTTTGTGTTTTTGTTTGTTTTTGTTTTGCTCCTGTTGAAAAGTTTTAGCCTTGTGTTGTATGAATGCTGGGATGCAGCACCATCATGAGTGCAAGGAAAGTTGAACGAAACTCAAGGCTGTGAAGGAGCTCTTAAATACTTATTCTTGGAAATGCTGGTGCCTCTTCCTTCTTTCTCATGGTCCTTTGCTTCTTCCTCCATCTTCCCTTTGTCCTCCAAAGCTGAAAGGGGCAGCCATGACTCCTGACATGCTCAACAAAGGGTGCAATCAGACAACAGGAACGCAACATGTGTGATTACACACAGGGATCTTTCTTGGTCAATTCACTGGGAGTTATCTCCCTTAAATCAACCTTGGTCAGGGAATAACTCCAGCCCAGCCCCAAAAGGTAGTAGCCCTACTGTTGGACTAAAAAGTCCAGCTTGGGCATGGATTGTGTTTCAGTTGGAGCACAATTACCTGTCCATCACATGATTGCCAAGAAATAATTTGCACCAGATTGCAGCACAGGCCATGTGATTGCACTCATAGTTTGCCTAATTGGATCCTCACAGACACAGCAGGGGGAAAAATAATATAGCTGCACAAACATCTTCCTTAAGCAGATGAAACCCAAGAATGCAATGTTCTTACGGGGGGCAAACAGGGCTCTTAGTTTCTAGAAGCTGAATCCTGATCCCCTCGGCCTGATTCTCACAACCTAACAATCAGTGATGGTGGAAAGTTTTATTTTGGCACAAGCGTTCATGTATTTGCTTAAGTGGGGTGGAGTCTACAGAAGATCATGCCAGATAAATTTGTTGGTCCTTAATGGGCCAAAAGACCTTCTCGTGGTTGTCTTCAGCTATTTCATCACTGCTGTCTTCTTGTAATACATACGTAGAATGAAGTGAATTAGATATGGCTAAAGGTGGATGGTTGGGTACGTGGTGGCGCTGTGGGCTAAACTGCAGAAGCCTGTGCTGCAGGGTCAGAAGACCAAGCAGTTGTAAGATCGAATCCACGTGACAGAATGAGCTCCCGTCGCTTGTCCCAGCTCCCGCCAACCTAGGGGTTCGAAAGCATGCAAATGCGAGTATTGGAAACGGGGATGAGCACCGCCCCCTAGAATCGAACACGACTGGACAAAAATTGTCAAGGGGAACCTTTACCTTTTACCTAAAGGTGGATGGAACACAACTGGGAAGTGATAATCTGACTTTGGGTTCACACCCTCTACTATCACAGCCTAATTATTGATATAATAATTAGACTGTAAGCTTCCAGGTAGGGCTGTGTTTTCTCAATCAATGGAAACAACCTACTTTGTTTCAGATACTTGGCAACTACCAGTATCGTGGGTGCAAGGAAAGTTGAATGGTGGCGAAATGGATATGGAGGCACTTGTTCCGTGACAAGCAAATAATGAAATTGTTGTATAACAGTGGGCAAGGCAAACAAATAGAAGTTCTCTGTTCAGCTCGGGGGCAGTACTTTGGTGCCCAGATTGTCACCATCAGCTCCTGCATCTGAGTCTTTAACAGTAGACATCAACACTGCAGGACATAGTGACTTTCTCAACACCATGTATCAGTTTATCTGCTGATGTGACAATGGCTTCTCAAGTTTGGAAAAATTATTTTTTTGGGCTACGTCTTACCAATATGGTCATTACCAAAAAGGGGAGAGGCACAGGATTTGACTGAACTCTACATCTGCTAGTTTTTTCTGGAGATGTAAACATGAAAACAATCAGAGTTGAAACTAAACAGCAATGCAGTTCCCTCCACCAAGAGGAGAAGAAGCAAGTGACTGTTGCGCCCAAAGGCCCACGGGCAAATTCAAGAACCCTGTTCTCTCTTCTTCATGCTTCTTATGGACTGGATTGATCTTCAGACAAATAATGCCTCTGAACACAAGACATGTCATCTATAAGCAGGACACTTGGTCAACCTAATAGAGAGTTAACTTTTTTTCTGACTCTGGTGCTGAGCCAAAAGGCTAATTGAACTTCCATCAGAAACTATCATGCGGTTCTCATCACCGCAGATAAAGTGTGCCTTTGTTTCTAAGTCGTAAATGTCATCATCATAGGCATCCTTCAGTCTTGAGAGACTATGGTATCGTGCTCTGCATGGAGGACTTGGAACAGCGTCTAGTGTGGCTGAGAAGGCCAATTCGAGAGTGACAATCCCTTCTACACTCAAGACAAATACCATATGTCTTCTGTCCAGCTCTCTGATTTTGCTGTTTTCGTGACTGCCTCTTTGCCTCAGCCTGCTGGATAAGGGTCTCTTCAAAGTGGGAGAGGCCATGATGCACCACATGCCTCCAGGCTGAACGCTCAGATGTCAGGGTTTCCCATCTGTTGAGATCCATTTCCAAGGCCTTCATAAATGTACCAACTCACAAAACTATGCCTTACTGAGAAGGAGCCATATAGTTAAGTTTCAGCATATGGAAGGTCCCAAACTCAATCCCTGACATCTCTGCTTAAAGATGGCTTCCGAAGTCACTTTAAAGCTAGCCCCAGCCATAGTAATGGTCTGTATTGGGGGATGTGACTAAAGGATTGTAGATCTAAGGTAGGAATGAGGAGAAGGTACACTGTAGAACACCAACAAGGCTTTAGTGGACTATTGAACCCCTGTTAGTAGCCAGAGTTCTTGCAGGGAACCTCTAGTGGTTTATGGTCCGTCCCAAGGCTTTTCATGCGTACTTAAGTGAATGCTTAAGATCCCTCCATAAATACGTGATCAGAGTTTGGAAAATTTACTTCTTTAGACTACAACACCCAGAATCTTCCAGACAATTCAGCCATGCTTGACAAGAATATCTAGAAGTTGTTACTCTCTGTCCGAATGCCCTAGCATCCTTTAGGGGAGCTGGTTGTCACACACACACCCAAAAAAAGTCACTTTTCTAAATTATACATATCTTCTGCTTTCACTGTGCTGATGTACTATTCAGATTTTTTGGACCTCAATCCACATATTTGTCTAATGATTCCCCAGGCAGAATTCTGGGAGTTCCAGTTCAGAAACCCATGCATTCAGGCACTGATATTTCACTCACCTGGAACAGGGCTCGTCTTGGACCCTCCAAGTACAAAATGGAAGGTGCTGCAGTGCTTACTGGGAGTTGTAGTTCCACTGCCATTCCAGCTCTATAAGATTAAATGTAAATGTTGATTTATTCATAGATTTGATAAAATCAAATAAGCATGAGTAGGATTGTAGCCTTAAGAGCACATATTTTCATAGAACACAACTTGGTTCAACTGACTTCCAACTGAGGGGGGGGGTCACCGAAGGAGAAATTAACTCAGAAAATATAAATTATGATTGCCACAGATCTATTTCCTGCATGTGTTGTCAAGAAATCCACCTCTGTGACCCAGGAGATTCCTGTATTGGCAGCTGAGTGTATACCACTGGCTCCTTCGGCAATCCTTTTCATGAAGACTGTGTCTTCATTTGTCTAGATCAATAATTGTGGAGTGTGTCAAGGAGGATCTCAGGCTCAAGCTGATGACAGAACCTCTCACTCCAGCTTTGCAGCCTACATGGTATAACCAGAATATCTAACAAGAGGAATGCAGAACACGTGGGAGGGCCAGGATGTGTTCCAGCATGCCAGCTATTTGAGGCGCATTCTGCATCCTTGTCCTCCTTAGCAGACATGTGAGTTGCTGTTGTTTAGTCATTAAGTCGTGTCCGACTCTTCGTGACCCCATGGACCAGAGCATGCCAGGCCCTCCTGTCTTCCACTGCCTCCCGGAGTTGGATCAAATCCATGTTAGTCGCTTCGATGACACTGTCCAGCCATCTCATCCTCTGTCGTCCCCTTCTCCTCTTGCTTTCACACTTTCCTAACATCTGGGTCTTTTCCAGGGAGTCTTTTCTTCTCATGAGATGGCCAAAGGACTGGAGCCTCAGCTTCAGGTTCTGTCCTTCCAGTGAGCACTCAGGGTTGATTTCCTTCAGAATGGATAGGTTTGTTCTCCTTGCAGTCCAGGGGACTCTCAAGAGCCTCCTCCAGCACCACAATTCAAAGGCATCAATTCTTCTTTATGGTCCAGCTCTCACTTCCATACATCGCTATTGGAAAAACTATAGTTTTGACTATGTGGACCTTTGTGAGTAAATACTGGCAATTCACTTCCACCCCAAGGCTGTTCACAGACCCTTGAAAAGGCAAGAAGATTCTCTACATCTACCTCTTGGGAAAGTGGTACTAAAAGTGATACTACAGAGATCAAAATGAAAGTGAGTCAAGGGGGGAATTGGCAGCTTTGGGGAAGACAAGAAGAGCAAGATCTGACTCACAAATGCCTTACACTTTTTCTCAGTTGTTACAATTGTTATCCCTTGTCACGTGCTGCTCACAACATACGTACGGCTACGATAGCAACTCTAGACAAGCATAAAGGGTAAGGGTTATCCACGTACTTCTGGGTAAATCGTACAGCTGTCTTACACTGTGTGAGACTAAAGGGAGACTGTGAGCGTACCTCCACTTCCCAGTTACAAGGATCTAACAATTCTCAAACTGCTGTTGTTTCATCCTATAAAGGATCATGGGATTCGTAGATTGGAATTCTCCACTGGAGAAGTTTAGTGCATTCCTTTGAAGTAAAGCAGAGAATTCTAAGTGCCTCACTAAACTACAAATCCCAGGATCCTGTAAGATGGCCACCACAGTGGCACAGTCAGTGCCAAGCGAGTACCTGATTGCCGACTAGGAAGACACCATGGCACAGACTGCTGATATCAGTAGATGTGGCTATCTGGTCAACACCAGGGATGGGGGCTCACAAGTCAAGACTTGCTCTCGAATCTGAGTCAAGTCATGCTGGTGACTTGACTTGAGGGTTTCTGTGGGGATTTGGAACTTGACTTGTGACTTAGACCCAAGTCTCTATGGTCCTTGCCTGCAGCCGCCGCCTGCCACCATCTTCACAGGCAGCAGGCCCAGCTCCCCTTCCAAGAACCGAGAAGGGAACTTAGCCTTGCTGGCTCTCTGCATGTGCCAGCCTATCAGCTGGGCAGTGCATGAACACTCTGAGTCCCGAGTCCCAAACCTATGTGGGGCCAAAGATTCAGCGACTTGGACTTAAGTGCCAAAGACTCACGCTCGGACTTGAGACTCAGACACAGACTTGCTGACATCTCTGGTCAACAACCCCACTGCTTCTAGTCCCCCAGATTGAGAGCAGGAGCTCCCTTTTCCTCTTCACACACACACCCCACAACAGCAAGTGACTCTTTCATGCACTGAACTAAGCGCCTCACAAATTGGCCACAATCAGTGATATCACGGTTATTGAAGACACACAAAAGGTGAGACAGAAATCCTCTATCTATCTACCGTATTTTTCGCACCATAAGACGCACCTTTCCATAAAACACACCAATTTTTTAGAAGAAAACAGGAAAATATAATCTGTTTTCTTGGCTCCATAAGACGCACAGACTTTCCACCCCCCTGTTTTGTGGGAAAAAAGTGTGTCTTATGGTGCGAAAAATATGGTACATCCTGTCAGGACAGAGGGTCACTTCCAGTGTGAATTTCTTGCTCTGAGTATCAAGCCAGAAATGTTTAAAGAGACTAACTTAAGACCATGCAGGTGCAATGGGACAGCACTGTTTTAGCTTGTCATATATAGAAAAGGGTTCCTGTGTCCTTCTCAGGTGTGGGAGGTCTTGTGGGATGGATCCCTAAGAACAGGATAAGCAGGGCTTGACGAAGACACTCTACCAGCTAAACCAAAGGACAAAGGACATACATTCTTTGATCCAAAGCTGACTGGACTGGAAACTGAATCCAACTTCAAAACTGGCAATGGAAGAATCAGCTGGTGTTTGCCAGGCTATGTGGCAAACACAACTCTGTCCTCCAACACCACATGGGAACCCCTGCCCCTCCCAGCGTTTTGCTGCCTGAGGCAGATACCTCACTGTATTTACTGGCAAGGCCAGCCTTGAGGAAAAACATGGCCTCTCATATTCTGAGTACAAATTCCACTCTCAGATTTGACAACGCATATCAGAATTGAGCAACATTGACTTTCATTCCAGTTGCAATAGACCGTGAATTTAAATACTCTAAGGACATGAGTGTTTTATTTTTACCAAAGTCTAGCACATGAGTGGGAGAGTTACATTCACAAGCCTAGAACCATTTATTCAAAATACACATTGCCTGTACTGTCTAGATGTATGTTTTGTGGGCCATCAGGTCAATTCTGACTTACAATGATCCTTTTCAGGGTTTTCTAGTTAGAGAGTACTCAGAAGTGGTTTACCATTTCCTTCTTCCGGGGTTGCCCTGAGACACTGCAGCTTGCCCATGACAACACAAGATGGCTGTTATCACAGGACGCTTTGAATCAGAGATGAGCATGAACCGCCAGTTCGGTGATTTGTGCCAGTTCATTTCTCAGCTGAGTTTGACATTTACCAGCCCCACCTCCTGCAGCATATCCCCAGTCAGAGGTGGCGGGGCAGGGAAGCCGGGACACAGCCTTTTGAGTGGGCAGACACTGGGGCTGGGAGGTGCCAAATGGCTGTTTGGCTGAAAAATGAACTGGTACGAAATGCCAAACCATTGTTTCGTGCCCATCTCTATTCTGAATGTGTTTTTGGTACTGCTTTTGTTTACTGTCCTTTAGTGTGCCATTAGTTTGCTCCATTTTTAGTATTCGTATACGCACTTGCTGTTTTTAGCTTTACATATTCTCTTTTAACAATGTAAGCCGCCTTCTTAAGGAGAAAGGCAGGATCAAACTAGTTTAAATAAATAAATACCCAGCTCCAGCCCTGATGTGAACAATCATTTCCATGTGTTCTCTCTTTTCTGGTTTGTTGCACAGAGATTGTCCCCTCTTGGGTATTTACAGTATTTCATAATTAATAACGCTGTTCCTTAATGTTATGTAAATGTACCATGGCATGACTAAAGTGAGATTACACAGCTGAATGTAGAGCCAGGAAGATGATGGCGACACATACCCATTTCATTTATTCTTCCTTGAAGACCTGTCAGTTGCATCCGCATCTTATTATGCAAAGTGACGAGTAAATGCTTACTATTTAACTACAAAACATTCCCGTCAATTCCTGCTCACAACCTTATTTCTCCATCATGGTATGCAGGTATAAAAGAATAGTCTTCCCTGTTTTCCCATTGCTGCCTCCATCTTTTTTTCTTCCACATGGACAACTCCTCATGCTGCCAATCAAAAGATATTGTGCAGCTATTGTGTCTTTCCCTCCTTAAGAGTGTTTATCTGACAGACAACTTCTTCTGCTAGCAATTAGAAAGTATTGTGCTACTCTTCTGTTTCTCCCTCCCCCCAATTGATTTTTCTGTATTGAGGAACAAGGCAGAAGCAGAAAGAACAAAGGGCAGTTATGCATATAAGGCCACATAATGTGAAACCCTTGCAAAATTAGCAGGCTAACTGGTAATTAACTGGTAACTTTCTTTTGAATTTTCACAATGCGTTATTTATCAGATGACCTCCCAAAGAGATCTTGGAAGTAACTTCTATCCCATCATTAGCTACATCAGATGCAATGAACAGTAAAGAGTCTTCAATGTAATGAGTAAACCCATTTGCTTTTTAACATTACTTCTAAAAGGCATTTTTAAAAGCATTTTGACAAGAATTCTACAGATTTAATGCAAGTCTCTTACCAATCCTAAAGTGACACAGAAAGTATTCTTTAGTGTGTATTTCGTGTTTTTATATTTCCAAGGTACAGTATTAAAACTGGTCCCTAGGGGGGATCGGAGAATATTTCTCTGTTTTTTCCGGGTTGTTTGGTTAGGACAATGCAACAAATTAACAACCCAGAGCACAACAAATCCCTTGCAGCCTGCACAATATAACAATAAAGACTGCCAAAAAGTAATAAATCATCCAAGGATTTCCTTTGAAAATGTAATGTTGCAAGCTCAGCTCTGAAGGAAGTCAGGAAGCTTAGCACAGGAGCAAAGCTGCTGGATTTGAAAAGGTCACCCCAGGTTCAGCTGCACAAGTCACCAGTTAATTTCTAATCCTGTTCCAGGCGTCCATGAACCAATCTTTAAACCTGAGTGGCTTAAAACCAGCTTAACTGAAGGGCTGCTGGTCCTGCATGTTCTTGCCTAAGTGCTAAGGTCAACATCCTGGAGTCTTCCCTGGGTTGGCACCACCCACAATAGAATGACAGGATCCACTAAAGCAGTGGTCCCCAACCTTGGGCCTCCAGATGTTCTTGGACTACAACTCCCAGAAGCCTTCACCACCAGCTCTGCTGGCCAGGATTTCTGGGAGTTGAAGTCCAAGAACATCTGGAGGCCCAAGGTTGGGACCACTGCACTAAAGAAGAAGCCTTGTCAGTAGAACCTTCAAATCTATGGCATGCCCTCCCCAGGCAGATGTGCCCAGCATCTTTATCGATAGCATTCAAATGCCCAGGTAGAACCCTCTGGCAGGTATATGTCACCTTGGAAGTCTATCTGCAGTTTTGCTGCTGGCTTTTAACACCCTAACATTTTAAACACTGGCTGGCTGGTTCGTTTTATTGCAAAATTTGGTTTTTTAAAAAAATTGATACCATTTCTTTGATGTCATATTTTCTAATGCCAAGGGCATTGTGAAGTGAACAATATGAAACCATTTGCAAATTAATGTAACCAATTAATTTCTGTGAATGAGACACAAAGATTGTGCGATCAAAGCTTGGTTTGGAATCATTCTTGAATGAATTTGCTGTAGTAAGAAATGATATGAAAGAAGCAGTGGGGAAAACAAGGCAAGGCTAAAAACTGAACAAGGTATTTGGACCTCAGCCTGATAAAGCCGCATTAATAAGGCAGTGGAGTTGCAAAATTAACAGCCTTAATCGAGGTTAGGCGAGAGAACTTTCCTGTTTCTGGTTCTCAGCAGGAAGCCACCTTAATTAATTAGCCTCCTGAACTTGTCAACACTTAGAATGTGTTAACTCTCCTTAAATCTCCAAAACACAAATTCTCTATTTAAAGATTCAACTATGACCTTTGGAGTGATCCTGGCTCTTACAGGGGTGCATGGGTTAGCGGGATTTAAAGGAAATTGAGGAAAAACACCAAAGGACAAAATATTATAGCAACATAAAGTCTAACAGATTAATTTTGGTGTGAAGTTTAATGGATCAGAATCCTCTTCCACAGACATAGAGGCTCACACTGAATCCTATCTGTTAGTGTCTATGGTGCCATAGTATTTTGTTTCATTTTCTTCTTGCTTCTGTTTTTTTTCTCCCTTTGATTTTGCCAATGTACTGAAACTGACTAAACAAGCTACCTTTTTGGAAAGTACTGTATATGTATTATTTTAAAATGAAAAGTTTGGGGAATGCCAATAGACAGTGCTCTGAACAGTGGCAGGGGGAGAGAGATGTGACAAGAGTAAAAATATCTGCTAAATGAGGAAGACAGTAAGACACTGTTTTGGTAACCTTGGATAACCCAGGTGTTCTTGGACTGCAATTCCCAGAAGCCTTCACCATCAGCTGTCCTGGCCAAGGTTTCTGGGAGTTAGCTATATGCTAACCGGACCATTATTTTATTTTATTTTATTTTATTGATTGATTGATTGATTGATTAATTGATTGATTGATTGGATTGATTGATTGATTGATTGATTAATTGATTGATTGATTGGATTGATTGATTGATTGATTGATTAATTGATTGATTGATTGGATTGATTGATTGATTGATTGATTTGATTTGATTTGATTTGACCACTCTAGGCGGCTTCCAATATAACATAAAAGTAAAAACAGAAAATATACATAGATCATACAATAACAAGTGTAATACAGGAAAGAAGAAATAAATAAAGGAAAATAAAAGAAAAATCAGATGTTATCTGGAGGGAAGGCCTGAATATATAGCCATGTTTTAAATTGACTTTTAAAGGTGTCCAGCGTGGGGGCTGCGCGAATCTCTGGAGGGAGGTTGTTCCAGAGGCGACATGCAACATGATAAATATGCACAAAGAAATATTTTGGCAAATCCTTGTTTACAAAAGCTGTAGTTTATGTAAAAAAATATTTATTTATTTATTTATTTGTTTGTTTATTTGTTTATTTAATTTATATCCCGCCCATCTGGTATATTCTACCACTCTGGGCGGCTACCAACAGACATATATTCATTAAAATAATACAGAACCATTGACATAATCAATAATAAAAACAGTGCAAAATATAATAAATGATAGATAGCAAAAGGAAAAAAGAATTAAGTGCTGGCATGAGGGAAGGCCTGGATGTACATCCATGTTTTCAGCTGGCATTTGAAAGTGCCCAGTGTAGGGGCCGCACGAATAACCGGAGGAAGGTTATTCCAGAGGCAAGGAGCCACTGCCAAGAAGGCCCGGTTTCGTGTCCTTTCCTTCCGGGCCTCCCTCAGCGTCAG
This sequence comes from Pogona vitticeps, assembly GCF_900067755.1. Classification (NCBI taxonomy): domain Eukaryota; kingdom Metazoa; phylum Chordata; class Lepidosauria; order Squamata; family Agamidae; genus Pogona; species Pogona vitticeps. The sequence continues at coordinate 164,105 of NW_018151732.1, forward strand.
GCTCCTCAACCTCACCTCCTGACTCGCGCGGGTGATCCGGGTAGATCATGAAACTGATTATTGAAACTGAGGCTGTCCTATTCTGGCCACATCATGAGAAGGCAAAATAGAGGCAGAGGAAGATGACAGGTAAGGGTGAGGAGAGCTAGAACATCACCACTAACTATGTAAAGAGTTGAAGTACACCATCCTTTGTGTTGTCATTCTTTATAAAGGCAGGTAAAGTGTACACCCCTGATCTGTGAATATGCAGTGCAGACAGCGCACATTAATGCAGAACAATCACTCTCTCTGGTTGCACCCCAGAGCATAAAGGCTCTAACATGAGTTCAGTTTTTAACCACTCCTCATTATTTTTCTCAACAAACATATTGCACAGCATGAAACAAAAGCTCAGGTACTATATAAGCTGTCAAAAGGTCCTAAATAACTGACCCTACTGGTTCTCCTGGTTTCAGGAGAAGTGCAGAATAGCTAAGCAAGAGGAATGTCCTTTAAAAGCTGAGATTATAAACCACCCACACTCCCGCTGCTCCAGTCACAGATTCCATGATGTGGAATGGAATCTGCATGATGTGGAAAGGACTGGATGGATGGACTCATGCAGTCACTTATGCCATCAGGGACAGTAAAATAACACTTTTTTAGTATTCACAATTTGATGTGGAGGCTCTTGAATTACAGAATTTGCCCGGCTGGGTATTTAAATAAATGAATTTAAAGATACCTTTAAAATAAAACATAGTGGCCCTCAGTTCCTCTCTTTGGTTGTCTTATTTGACCCCAGTATGGGATTATTCCGTGTACTGTGATGGCTAGAGTGATGGACTAGGACTCAGGAGAGTTGAATACGAATCGCCACTCGGCTGGGGAAAGTCACTGGGGGTTGTGGTGGAATTGGTAAAACCACTCCTTAAATATCTCGCTTACTTCGAAAGCCTTATTAGAGTTGCTATAAGTCAGTTCTGGCTTGATGGCACACGACAACAATAACAAGCTACTGGGTGACTATTAATTGCTACTCTTATATGTCTAACCCTGTGGCATCCCAGAGATACCCAATCTTTTCTGATTTGGGGAGCTAAGTAAGACTGGACGAGATTAGTGCTTGGATGGGATGCGATCAGGCAGTGCCTGGGATTTCCAAGTAGGGCTAAGAACGTCTGCATGAGACCCTAGAGATGTGCTCCAGACATGGACCAATGGATTGCTCCTGTATTTATTTGTTACATTTCTGTCTTGACTCTCTTACCAATGAGCTCAAGGTGACTTACACGGCTTTCAGTTTTTCATCAAAACAACTCTTGTTACATAAACCAGACTAAGAGAATGTGATGCTCCAAGGTCACTCAGTGAGCTTCATGAATGTGTGATGATTTGAACCCAGTTCTCCTGAGTATTAATCTGATACTGGGTATTTCAAGGAGAAAGGTGAGGTAAAAAAATATTTGAAATAAATAAATAAATAAACCAACCAACCAACCAACCAACCAACCAACCAACTAACTAGCAATTGGCTCAGTATAAGGCAGATTCCTGTCTATCTGCCTGTGTATTAGCCGTCAAGTTGAAACTGACTTATAACTACTCTAGGAGGGTTTTCAAGAAATGAGTTACTTTAAGAGTTGTTTTATTAGTTTCACCCCTACCACGAGGCTCCATGACTGAGTGGAGATTTTAACCTATATATCCTGAATCCTATCTGTCCCACTATCTACTACGTTGGGTATTGGAGATGAGCCATTTGGCTTTTTGAATTCCAATTCCCTGAAACCTCTGCATATTCGCCAGGCAGAATTCTGGAAGTTTCAATCCAACAACCCATACTTGCAGTCTCCTTCAGACATACCTACACTTTACTCATCTGAAAAAGGGCCTAGCTCAAGTCTTAAGAAAGGAAGGTGCCCCAGTATTTCTTAGAAGTATTAGGATTTCCTGGGAGGTATAATCTCACTGGTTTTCAGTCTCTCATACCTTGCATATTGTGCATATAAAGAAATTAAAAGAAAAAAGAAAAGAAAGGGGATTACTGGCCAGTTCACAATGAAGGAACCATCAATTTAAATTTCAAGCTTCCGATTTTAGGAGAGAAATGAGTGGCTGCAGCCACAGGCTGCTAAAGGATGGATACGTGGCATATCTTCCTCAGCCTGATGCTGGTCCCACCACAGGGTGAAGCTGAAAGCTCATTTCGGATTGCAGCTACAGTCCAGGCAGGAACTCAGGGTGCGAGGAGGGAATATGCTGCATCTGTGGTGCCGCACTGACAAATTGCCATGAACCAGGGCGAATGGATTCTTGCCCATCTCTAAGGAGAAGCCTTGAACACAAGTAACCATGGCACAGTCCTTGTAGACAGAGCACAAAACCAATTATGAACCAATTTCTAGAGAAGCTAGTGCCAAGATGGGTGATCCAAAATGGATTTTGGTATATGCCACAAAACCAGTGGATCAGGATACAGTATTATGATCCAAAATGGATTTTGGTATATACAAAACCAGTGGATCAGGATACAGTATTAAGACATACGTATCTCATATATTGGGGCTTCCTCATTTCTCCATCCTGTCTGTTATCACCTGAAGAGGAGGTGTTGTAATGGGGAGGGATAGAAAGTATTATACTAGAAGAAGTGTGTCATCACAAAGGTGTTCTGGATAAATTCCTTGTAGGTCTTTATAAAGCCACGTAGAATCTCTACATAAATCTGTCCTTGGACCAACTGGTGGAAATCAAATCAAACTCTCCTCCTGGGAATATGTATCTTCAGCGAAAGTTTGAAATTGTTGCCTCGTGCCTCTTCTGTTTCTTGACTCAGCAAGTCACAATCTCATGCCCAAATTCAACATCCTTGAATCCCACCAGGAACAACATCATAGCTTGTCCATGTGACATTTCTTCGAGATACAATAAATGTGAAGCCAAGGGTGAGAGAAAAGAGTATCTTGCTGGAGTGCCGTCCCTTCCACAGACTATGGAAAGGGAAATACAGTGGTGCCTCGCATAGCGATCGCTTTTGTGATCGCTTAGCAATGGTCCCTATGGGGAAAATTCGCTTTGCGATGATCGCAGGGAAGCAATCATCGCAAAGCCCCCATTTGCAGCCAGCTGATCGGCGGTTCCAAAATGGCCGCCCGCTGTGTTGCCTCGCTTTAGAGGCACCGAAAATGGCTGCCCCTATGGAGGATTTTCGCTTAAGGTTAGTTTTTAAGCTCATAGGAATGCATTAATGGCGTTTTAATGCTTTTCTATGGGCTTTTTAATATCGCTTAGCGATGAAATCACTTAGCAGCTATTTTTGCTGCATGGATTAACATCGCTAAGTGAGGCACCACTGTACAGACTTCGCCCACTCCAGATCCCCGCATAAGAGAACAACGGGGTATTGACACCCGGGATTTGGCGAGGGAATTGTGTGGATTAATGGTAGCCGTTCAAACCACTGAAGATTTGGCAGGAATGGGAGAACAAAAAGGGTGGAGACTGAGGCAGGAACAGCAGAGATAAAAGGGAGGGGAAGTCAATGGGGAATGGCCAGGCTGGGATTGGGTCTAGCTGCAAGACCCATGGGCAGGAGAGTGGGAACGACTGTGAGTACCCAAGGAGGAGGCTGACTATCGCCAAAGGAGGGAGATGGCCTCCTAGACTGTCATATCGGGGAGAGGGCAAGGCCTGGGAGTGGCAGAGGAGATTGAGGGAAGAAAAGGAGAAAGTAGAGATGGAAAAAAGAGGAAGGCTAGCATGGAGGGTCCAGGAGATGAGGATGAGGGGTTACCAGGAGGACCCTGGTCGACCCCCACACACACACACAAGATGCCAGGTGGACCGATCCCACAGAGGACAAGGCCATTCCCCTGTTCGAAGGAGAGATCGGAGGTGATTTGAAAGAAGAAGTGATTGGCTGGTCGGGTCCCTGGAATAACAACGAAACCAACCCCTTCCTCAGTGATGCCTGGGCACCCCGTCAGACCTGTTGGTGAAAGAAGAAAAGTTGTAGACTAATTTTATGGACCCTGATTTTTTTATTTATTTTTTTATTTATTTTGGTTAAGCGCACCATTAAACCTTTCACCTGTTTCAAAGTTAAAAAGGCCTCCTGATTTTGTTGTGGAGACGAAAGCCTCAAAGTCTGAACCCTCACAATAAAAGAATGCAGAAAGCTGATTTCACTTTAGCAGATATTGTTGATCTTCAGACTGAAACAATAGACTTAGGACAGCAGAACAAAAAGAGAACCTGTCCAGTTTTTGCATCTCTGCCCTGTATCTATACAGTATCAGCAAAAACTGTGTTAAAACTCCACAGAACTAATATCTCTAGTAATTGACTTGGGGTTACTCAGTGCCATGGACTATGAGTGTGAAAAGGCAAAAGAAGGACCAATCTGTATTTGAGGATAGGAAGGAGGTGGGAAAAGGAAATTAACAAAAACATTAAGAGTTTGAAAAATCCCATCAGCTCTAAACAAAGTTGTTCTCACTATTCTAACTGGCTACAACAGGATTATTTAGTAAGTATGTATAATGTTAGGTAGGAGCATGGGCAAGAAGCCATATAACCTAGAAGTTGAAAATATTATTTTTTGGACAATTCCATGAATCCCCAGATTATGGCTATGCTGCAGTGAATTCTGGGTGCTGTAGTATAAAACAACATTTCAAAGCTCTGACCCCATTTATTTTATTTAAACTATTTTAACCCACCTTGATTCTGAGTGCTGTAGTATAAAATAACATTTCAAAGCTCTGACCCATTTATTTTATTTAAACTATTTTAAGCCACCTTTCTCCTTAAATAGCACTTAAGATGGCTTACAATAAGTTTTGAAAAGCATTATTTAAGCTACTAACAGGGAGTGTACAATATTGAAAGGATCAATGAATACAAAACCAAAATAACAACAATAACAACAACAACAACAACAACAGAAGAACACCAAAATACACTTAGTGCAGTAAGGTACAACAATTGATTTTAAAAAGCCCTCACAGGCAGCCAGTCACTGAGGGAAGGCTTGCCTGAAGAGAAAGATCTTCGCCTGCTTGTGGAAGGACAGTAAAAATAGGGTTGGTCTAGTCTCCTGTGGCAAGGAGTTCCAAATTCTGGGAGCAGCAATAGAGAAGGCTCTGTCCCACAAAAAGGTATCTCCTGGTGATTTTAATACCCGTACGCACCAAAAACTCCTGTGAGGGTGGCGGGACCAAGAAAAAGGTATCTCCTGGTGATTTTAATACCCAGGCAGGTTCATAAAGGGAGATTCATTCTTGAGATAGTTATTCCTTGAACAAACACAGCACGGCAGTAAAGAAACATGCAATATATGAGAATTAGTCTACCAAGAAATGACAAGTATGTTTAAGAACATTTTCGACTGGGGAATACATAGTCTCTCTTTCACCATGTTCAGAAACCCCACTTAATAATATTCACCCAGGTTACTGGACTGGAGAATATTAATAAAGAAAATGGATGCTGGCACTAAACTCTGTTTTATGTCAATTCACAGAAATCTTCAGAAGTCTCACCTTAGCTTAGCCTGCACAGAAATAAAACAGGGTAGCTGAAAGGCCGTTTTAAATGATGCTACGTAGCAGGATAATGAAAAGGTGACATCACTAATTTTTTAAATGGGGTGTTGGGGCTGAAAGTACAATTCTCACGCTTCTCCTGCGTTGAATGTATTCCCTACAAGCAGAAAACGAGCGGAAGGGGCAAAAGGCTGAGGCACCTCCTTTTTTGCACGGAACTATACTGCTACTGTATTGATGTTTCTACAGAATTAACGATACTTCTCTAAAACCTCCAACCATTATAGGTTTTAAAAAATCAAAATAAAATAGACAAACACGTGGTAGCTCCTTAAAGACTAGTTTTATTTTTTCTTTCACTTTTATTTCGTTTTAGAATGCTTCCTCAGGGGAACAGCTCCTGCTCCTTCTACCACAACCGCAAACTCTACGAATACTGTACGCTAGAACGACCCGCCACCCCACTCCGAGGGCCGTCCGCGCCTGCGCAGAGCCCCCTCATGATGTCGCATTCATGCCTTCTTTCTTGGGCCCCTCGCTCCGTGCTACAGCCGTTGAAAACGCCTTCATGATGTCCCATTCATGATGTCCCATTCATGATGTCCCTTTCTTGGGCCCCTCGCTCCGTGCTACAGCCGTTGAAAGACTCCGCCCCCGCGCGTCTTGCCCAGCCAATCACATCCAGAGCAAAGAAACAAAAGCCGTTTGAAAGTGTCTTTAAAGGGCGCCGCCTTTGAAGGTTCTCGCATCACGGTCAGGGAGGCGGTTCTGTCCCTTTTCTCCCTAAACGGGTCTTGAAATGAAAAGGGGATTTCACGAACCTTGAGGGTAGAGGTTACTCTCAAGGGAATATTCCCTGTTTTGCCCTCTTTCTATTTTAAACGCGAAGTTGATAACGGGGGTTGGAATAATTGAATTAAGGGCTGCTTTTTTGGATTCATTAATATATTTCATTTAAGTCACAACTGGAGATCTGTTGTTCCAGAAAAAGTAATGACACCGTTTCTCATGTTGGAGCTGTAATACTTTTTTCTCCCCACCCCACATTATTGTTTTGGTTTATTCTGAAAGCAGGAGGAATTTTACAAACTTTCTGCTACTCTAATAGCTGCAGTGTATAGGAAACTTAATCACAACCAGACCACAACCCCTTAGGTCCTATAAAATAAAAATTAGTTGAACTTCTAAACAGAGAGAGTACTGGCTCCTATCTATGAATATTTACAGTCAGAAGATCCAGGTAGGCTTCCGTTTGCATTACAAACTAAGGACTAGTAACATAAACTCATTCCTATCTCTAAATGAGGCAGATTAAAAGGAGGCCTAATTAGTAGTTAATACGGTGTGATTGGCAGATTTTAAAGATTCCTGACAGCACCTGGCAGCACACCCAGGTAGTAATTAAACATGGTTCATTTAACGTGACTGAAAGATGTACTGTATTCCTGTGCAGTTTAAGGGAATTGTGGCATCATGGGGAGACCTTTTGAGGCAAGAACTTTAGAGTACACTCCTATATGTTAAAAGTAAATCCTGTTATGTTCAGTACAATATACTCCATGCAAGTTTTCGGAGAATTGCAGGTTTTATCGGTGCTTACTTGGGAATAAGCTTCATAGACATAAACTTTTAGGCAGACATGAATAGGATTGTATTCTAAAGATCACAGTTAATGGAACTATCTTTCATCCTCAAATAATAATAAAAATCCTCTTGGTGTTGTTATGTGCTGTTAAGGCACACCAACTTGAAGAGATGCGACGTAAGAATTATTTACCTGTGAAAACTCATGCTGTAATGAAGCCTGTTCAGATCTTTTGAATTTAAAGTCATGGTTTCCTTTACCGAATCACTCCATCTCATGTTTGGTCTTTCTCTTCTACTGCCTTAAAAGTCTGACAGCATTATTGTTTTTTCCAGTGAATCTTTGTCTCCTCAGGATAGACTCAAAGGATTACAACTTTTTTGCCATTTTAGCTTCTAGAATTCAGGCTTGTCTCAATATAGAACATGATTTTCTTGCCCTTCTAGTGTTTCATGGCATCTGTAAAGGTCTTGTTGGCATCTTCTTGTTTTTCTTACACCCTCTTGGTGTAAGATGCTCCAGAGAAGGAAAAGCAAGTGGTGGGGAATTTGAGTATCTACACATAAGGGTTGTCTAACATTATCCACCACCACCATCCAAGTATTTGTATAAACTGATACTCTTGTATTTTGAGCACATCATGAGAAGGCAAGGCATACTGATAAATTCAATAATGCTTGGAAAAGTTGAAGGCAATAGCAACAGAGGAAGACTAAATGTAAGATGGATTGACTCAATAAAAGAAGCCACAGGCTTGAGTTTGCAAAAAAAGGGGGGGCTGTTAATAACAACACTTTGTGGAAGTCATTAATTTGCAGGGTTAACAAAAATCAGAAGGGACTTGACAGTATGTAACAATAACAAGACAAAGATCCTTAGCTCTGCAAATATGAACAATATTCCTTTTATTTCTGAAGATTGTACTGGGCTGCTCCAGGATTTGTAAAGGTTATAATGGTCTGCTAATAGACTTGCAAGTAAACAAAGAGAATCATTTTGATGTTGTATAATATTTCAGTACAGTATCAGTAAAACTAATTAGCTAAGATTTATTTAACTGAGTGACAATAGAGATGGTTCATCATCATGCTAAGATTATTATTATATTGTTTTCATTTCTCTCTACCTTTTTTTCTTCTCCCCCCCCTTTTTTTTAAACAATTCCTTTCTAGTGAGATGCCAAAAGTCCCAGGACTCCCACCAAGCTGCCCTGTAACCCTGGGCTATGTAACTGAACCTGAATCTCTGGAGGGGCAGTTACTCACACATGCTATAGAGGGAAACAATAAAAAAGCCAAGATACTACTGAAAAGAGGTAAGGCCAGAGTACTTTCAACTCATTATGGACAGCTTCTATCCTGTAGGGTCCACTGCAGTGCAGATGCCTTTCTTAACACAATTACTGTAGTTGATTCCACTGAGCTAGTTGTGTTACAATACATGGACCAAGTCAGTGCAAAATGTAGACTTGTATCATTCTGTATATTGTGCTCTGACAGGGGAAGAAAGTTGGGTCTTGGTTGAAAAGGAGACATTGCTGGAAGCGACATTGCAGACATTTAGTTTTCTCTCAAATGCTTCCAACAAACGTTTTGCCATGGATCATATGGGTGGTTTCTTTTTTCAGGTGTGTACGTGGATTGTCACAATACAGCCGGACAGGCAAGTTTGTACCTTGCTGCTCTGTTGGGACGTACCTCTACCGTCCAGCTATTTCTGTGCTTTGGTGCCAATCCAAATCAGTAAGTTATATAGAATTCCTAGAGATGGTTGCTGTGGCTGTGTGCGCTCATGTTATGTGCTGTCAAAGTCAGAACTAACTTATAGTGACTCTGCTAGGGCTTTCAATGTAGGTGGGGGCTTGTCTACACCCTTTTGGGGCGGGCTGGTGCAGGCTAAATAGGGTTTCTTGGGGTCGGTTAGAGGTGCAGCGTGCCATTTGCTGTGACCCCCACATCCAAATGGCATATTGAAGCTCAAGCAACTCTTCAGGCCTGTCTACATGTCTCAAAAAACCCACAATAGGTAGCCTTTTAATTTTAGCCAACTCAAGTCATGTGGTTTTTGAGTTGTGTCCTGTGTTCCTACTGAGTAATTGAAATGTGTTTTTTCTTGTCTTCTCTTAATGTACACATAGTTTTGGCTTATGGTCTTAAATTGGGTACGCAGGGAGAGGCTCCCTTTTAAAAGCGGCTGCAAGGTTCAAAATGGGCTTAAGTGAGTTAAGAAAACAGCATGATAAAAATTAAGTGACCCTCTACAAGAGTTTTAAAACATGTTTCATTTCTCTTGCCCCTCAAATGAGAAGCAGTGGCTCACTGAAGTGGCTATCCTGAAGTGGCTCTCTTATAAAGGTGGTTCATGATATTTGAAATTCCAACGGGAAGGAGCATAGACACCTGGGAGGCTCAGGTTTTTGTCCATTTCCAGTGATCACATGCATAGGAAGTGGACTCAACCAGAGCAATCCTACCTGTGTTTTAAAAAAAAAGAGGCCCCTGACAGACTCAGAAAGGTGTGGATGGAATTGTTGTAGGGGGTGGGCTATCGAGCAAAAACATTGTGTGATCACAGCCTTTAGGGATGAATCAGCCCATCCCTGCAGTGGTTGAAACAAGTGGGCTAAATGCCTATGTCGTCAGCCTCTGAGATTTTTAAGGAGTGGTTTTACTAAAAAGTAACAAGTGCACCAGCATGTTTCCAAAAGTGATGTATCATGTAATTATCCCAAAGTTATAGTAGGTCATTTCATAGCAGTTAAGGGTTAAAAAAAAGGCCTTAAATCATATTATTGTCTAAGCAAAAAGTGTCTGTCAAATATTTTTTAATATTTATTTATATATTTATTCTCGTATTTTGTGTTGTAAGCCGCCTAGAGTGGTCGCAATGACCAGATAGGCGGGATATAAATAGAATAAATACATAAAATAAAAATATTTGGAAATGACTTCATTTGAAGAGGAAATATCACATTATTCATGGAAGATAACGAGCCCAAACTATTGTTATGCAGATCTTTGGTGGATCAACAGGGACCTTTGCGCACTGAGCCCCTCAGCAAACACAACACTGGTTGCTCCCCCGAAACAGAGCTGTCTGGACCCATGTTGTTCTCTGCAGTCTGCTTCCTAACACCTCTTCTTTCTTCCGTTCTACTCTCAAAGCCGCTGTAACGATGGCAGCACCCCAGTCCATGCAGCGGCTTTCTCTGGCCATCTAAGACTTCTCGGCAGCATTGTACAAGCTGGGGGTGATCTGAGATGTCACGATCAGAAGGGACGGACCCCTCAAGACTGGGCCCAGCAAGCTGGGAGTGAGGAAAATGCCAAGGTACCAACTTATTCAGGTTGATGCGGACTGGATTTCTCCAAAAACTACCTTCTTGTTGTTCTTGTTGTTAAATTAACAACAACTCTGACCTTAACAACAACAACAAAACAACAACATGATGTGCAGTTGATTCTGATTTGTGGCGATCTTTTGCAGTATTTTTTAGGTATAAGGAAGCACAGTGGGGAATCGAACTCCCAACGTCTGGCTCTTCCACCAGATACTTAACTCACTAACCTACCTAGGCAGCTGAATCCATGCTCTACACCTGGCCATATTTCTGTCCTTCAGAATAAAGTAAAATGGCCGCTTTCCTTAACAGCTGTCATGGCAACTAGGCTGAGCACAGAAGAGGCTCACACTGCTCTGTCTGTTTTTATTTGTTTGTTTGTTTGTTTGTTTGTTTATTTATTTATTTATTTATTTATTTATTTATTTATTTATTAGGCTTATATACCACCCATCTAGAACATTACTAAGGGTGGTTCACACAAAAAACAAAAATAGATATAATAAATGAAAACATAAATACAGTACATTAAAAGATGGAGCCGAATTTTACTATAAGAGTCCAAGATGGGAAAAAAGGAAAAGGGGAAAAAAAATAAAGTTAAGTGATGGCTGTTGGGAAGGCTTGGCTGTAGAGCCAGGTTTGCCATCAGCGAGGGGGCCAGGTAGATGAGGGGCCACTGCCAAGAAAGCTCAGTTTTTAGTTTTTTCCCTTCGGTCCTCTCTTGGAGTTAGGCCCCCTCAGACGCCTAGCTTGGCTGGAATGGATGATATGGGCATAACTAGGTGGAAGAAGGCATTCTGCCAAGTATGTTTTCCCCCAACAATCTGCTTATTCATGTGCATGTCTTGTCACCTGTGCTGACCAGGAGAGATGGGACATACAAGGCGGCTGTAGAGTAATGTGTTATCATGTCGCTCTTTTCTGTTCCTGTTGACTCCAGGTCATTGACTTCATAAAGCAGTGCTGCGGCCAAATGGCTCTGGTGGTACAGCATGGATACCGGTCTCTTTATTCAAAAACTCGAGCAGCATCTTCGCACAGCCTGCGTTCCTCTTTCTCATCACGCTTGTCTGCATCCTCCTGGTAAGAAACCACCGACTGCCTGTCTTCTACAGGTATCCGGAATCACAGTATACGGTTCTGGGTCAAAGGAGCTTTTTAAACATAACGGCAAAATACTGTTTTGTAACATAACGTTACGTAAGGCTGATGACATCATCAGCCATGGCAATTTTTAGGAAATTAGAATGGTCCAGTTCTGTCCCCAAAAGGTCCTGGATCTCCCACAGCATCTCTTTCATCATGAGGGAAGCTGTGGGACTGGAGAGGAAGCATTTAATTTCAGCAAAGTGATTGATACTGAAAAATAAGCCACTTGCTGCCAAAGAGAAGCCCAAAGAGAAATTGTCCCTTCTCTTTCATTCTCTCTCCCTGACTCAAAAACTGCACCTTAGTGTGGGTTTTTCTATTCTTCTTGTTACAGGTCTTTGGATAACTCTGAAATGTCTGGAAGCATGAGGAAGCCGGCTGTAGGATATGGACAAGTAAGACAGCATTATGAAAGGGTATCGTTCTGTGTGGTACAGTGGATAAAGTGACAGATTAGGACTCTGGAAAACTGAGTTCAAATCCCCTGCTCAACCATGGAAACTGACTGAGGGAGCAACACTAGTAGAACCACTCCTTCAATATTTCACTTACCTTGAAAACCCTTTTAGGGTCGCTATAAGTCAGCTCTGACTTGACAGCATGTAAAAAGGTAAAGGTTCCCCTTGACAATTTTTGTCCAGTCGTGTTCGACTCTGGGGGGCGGTGCTCATCCCCGTTTGCAAGCCATAGAGCCAGCGTTTTGTCCGAAGACAATCTTCTGTGGTCACATGGCCAGTGCGACTTAGACACGGAACGCTGTTACCTTCCCACCGAGGGGGTCCCTATTTATCTATTTGCATTTATATGCTTTCGAACCGCTAGGTTAGCTGGAGCTGGGACAAGCGACGGGCGCTCAATCCGTCGCGTGGATTCGATCTTACGACTGCTGGTCTTCTGACCCTGCAGCACAAGCTTCTGCAGTTTAGCCCGCAGCGCCACCACGTCCCTAGCATGTAACAACAACAATTCTGTGTGACTGACATCACAGTTTTTGGGCTCATCTGTGTTTTTATTTTATTTTATTTAAATCATTTCTCTTTTTTCCCCCCAGCTCTGCCCAAGCAGGTACCAGCATCCAGGAGTGGCTGCCTTCACATTCATTGCAGAGCACAATGACCTGATCACAGGACACGGAGAGCCAGAATGGAGCTACGAGAATGGACCATATACACTCATGAGAAAGTAAAAAAAATCTAAGTATGGTCTGAGTTGGTCCCACTGTAGAGCTTGTCACCTTCCACACCCTGCCTGTAGAAATAATGACAGTCTGTTGTCCAGAACATCCTACAGCTGTTTCCTTAGAACCCAGTTCTAGGGAAACAGCTGGTATAAGGGAGATCTTTTGTCATCCTGCACCCTAGCTAGTCATCAAATTTAATCCTAAAGCAATGACATAATTTGCCATCATCTTTTTTCCCCCACTTGTTATATATATTTCACACCTAATGGCGCAGCGGGTTAAATCGCAGAAGCCTCTGTGCTGCAAGGTCAGAAGACCTGCAGTCGTAAGATCGAATCCACACGACGGAGTGAGCTCCCCTCGCTTGTCCCAGCTCCTGCCAACCTAGGAGTTCAAAAGCATGTAAAAATGCGAGTAGATAAATAGGTACCACCACGGTGGGAAGGTCACGGTGTTCTGTGTCTAGTTGTGCTGGCCACGTGACCACAGAAACTGTCTACGGAAAAACGCTGGCTCTATGGGTTGGAAATGGAGATGAGCACCCCGCCCCCTAGAGTCGGACACAGCTGGACAAATTGTCAAGGGGAACCTTTACCTTTACCTATTCTATTTTTAGCCCACTTTTCCTCCAAAGAATTAAGGGCACCATAGATGGTTGCCCTCCCCCCCTTTGCTTTATGATGACACATCATTCACCCAGTAATGCTGACTGTTTTGTCCATCCACACAGAGAGAGAAAGACCACTGAACTCTGGAAGAAAGGTGGTACAGGCAGAGCAGAAGGAACAGAGGCAAGGAAATTGTCTGTTCCCATGGGCTGCTTCTTTGTCAAGAATGAGGACATTTTCTTTCTTTATGTTTAACTTTTCCTTCCACAGATTTCTAGACAGGATGGAATAAACTAGGTGATCAGACAGGCATGTGTATGTATGGGTCGCTTTTGGTGTGGTTTGGTTCATCCTGTTTTCCCAGCAGCCACATGCGTTTTCAGTAATGTTGATCCATCCCATCCGCATTTGCGAGATGTCCTGCTCTTTCTGGAACAGCGCTAGGGCTGCAGTGTATTTGGTGTGACCGGATTTCTAGACAGGATGGAATAAACTAGGTGATCAGACAGGCATGTGTATGTATGGGTCGCTTTTGGTGTGGTTTGGTTCATACAGGCATATATATGTATAGCTCGCTTTTGGGTCGCTTTTGGTGTGGTTTGGTTCATCCTGTTTTCCCAGCAGCCACGTGCGTTTTCAGTAATGTTGATCCATCCCATCCGCATTTGCGAGATGTCCTGCTCTTTCTGGAACAGCGCTAGGGCTGCAGTGTAGATCCTCCCAATCCTACAGTCTCTACCATTTGGTTAATCCTCTCCCATTCTGAGTCTGTGAACAGCGCCCTCTGTGGTGACAACCTTGTGACGTATGTAGTGGGTTGTTGTGACATTAAAAGGGATGACAGAGAAACTCCTTCCTCTATTTTGGTCTTCTCTAACTTAAAAAAAAAGAGCTTCCCGAACTCACAGAGCAACATTCTGGATACCTTGGAGGTGCTTTTCAGTGCTGGTGTCATATCTGATGCTGCGCTGACTCGTTTTAAAAGGGGGCGGGTGACAAAAGCTGTGCTTACAGCGAGAACATTTTGGTGTTAAATTGAAAGTGCCTAAGCAGAAGGCTTGAATGGACGTCAGGCTTCAAACAGCAAGAAGCACTGGAGCACTAAATTCTTTCCACCAGAATGATGTGAAACAAAAATAAATGAAGTAACCATTGAACTAAGCGAAACAAGCTTGAAAAAATAATTATGAGATAATACGGAGCCCGGAGTACAAGCACTCTGTCTGGATAAGTCCAAAGTGAACCAATGTCAAAGCTCCGTTATGTTTCTAACTCTTCTTTTTGACAATTGAGTGGCGGAATAGCCGCTGGGACCTAAAGGCTGGCTTTAACACGATGGCCTTCTGCTTCCAGCTTGCTTTGGAAAGGGCAGATGGTCACCGTGCGAAGCTTAAAGCCAGGGATGCCTCCCATCAGCCAGAGATGGCATGGCAGCCTGGATGTGCTCCTAGCTGAACAAGAATACTGCAGGTAAGGCCAGTCGGGCAGGATCTAGCACCCCCACTTGCTTCTAGCGAGGACTCACAGCTGATGTTCCGCATGTCCTCCCATGTTTCCTGCAGCCGCCTCCATCATCCCCATCTACTGCTTCTTTTGGCTGTGAGTCCCTCCTTAGATCTACAGAATCTCCAGCTGGTCTTTGAGAGGGTTGAGATGTGTTCGCTCTACTATGCCTTGCACTGCGAGGTAAGCCGGGTAGTCAGGAATGCTGGGGGCCTTTCCTCGCTCCCCAGCTCTTCCGCTCACCACCGATCCCTCTTCCCTTTTCTCTAGAATTCCGGCTGCCCGGCACTCTCGGCCATTCTGAGTCTGCTGCTGCAGATCTCTGAAGCCCTCTTGTTCCTTCACTCTTCGGGGTATATCCACCGGGCGGTGAGCTCCCATGCAATTCAGCTGGTGAGACCTGGACTGGCCAAGCTCAGCAACCTTGAGTACATGCAGAAGAGGTTGGTGGAAATGAGTACAGTACAGGTTTGTGGGGGAAGACTCAGAGACACTTTAAGGAAGCTTGACTGCTTGGATGTTGTTTCAGGACTGAGGACATTGCCAAAATGTGTGGCATCCCACCGTCCTCAAAGCTCTACAATTGGCTGGCGAGGGAAGTCGTTAAAGGGAGCCCGGGCTCGGTGAACTCTGATCTCTACAGCTTTTGCACTGTGATGCAGGAGATCTTCACAGGTGGGTGGGTGGACGGGTGCCGTGGCCTGTAAACGTACAGTATTAGCAATAGAGAAGCAAGTGTAATCATTTCATAATTACCTAGTTTTGGGAAATATCTGGTTGAATCCAGACATGGGGTCCAACTACCTGACCATTTGTCTTGATGTTTGGCCCACTCTGAAGACAGGCTAGGTTGCTCCTTTTGCCAGTGACCAAATGATGTAAGCCTAGCCCTAGAATGTTTCTTCCCATACCTTTTTGGCTCCCTGTGAGTTGCTACTGTTTTTTAGGTGCAGGTAGAATCGCTCTACCTGGATGTGGTGGCGCTGCCGGCTAAACCGCAGAAGCCTGTGCTGCAGGGTCAGAAGACCAAGCAGTTGTAAGATCGAATCCATGGGTGCCGTGGCCTGTAAACATATTAGGAATAGAGAAGCAAGTAATCATTTCATAATGACCTAGTTTTTGGAAATATCTGGTTGGATCCAGACAATGGGACCAGCTACCAGACCATTTGTCTTGCTGTTTGGCCCACTCTGAAGACAGGCTGGGTTGCTCCTTTTGCCAGTGCACCAAATGATGTAAACCTAGCCCTAGAATGTTTCTTCCCACACCTTTTTGGCTCCCTGTGAGGAGCTGCTGTTTTTTAGGTGCAGGTAGAATCGCTCTGCTTTGGTTTGATTCCAGTTTGTGTGATTACTGGGATCACACCAAAGCTGCTCCTTTTAGAGAAGCTTCTTAATTCAAAACATTTGCCAGGCAGTCCTTTGGATCTTGAGAAATGGGGAAAATTTCCCTTTGAATCCTCTTTACAACTCACCTTTGAAGCAGAAGGGAGGCCTTTGCATTTTTTTAATGGTGGCTAAAATCTACATCCTTTAGCAGGCTTTGTTTTTAAAAAAACTTTCAAAGCTTCACTGACACATTAGCAACAATTAATAAGAAAAGCAAAACTTGTCCCCTGTCCTATTCTCCAAAGGACAGTAAGTAGAAGTTTCCAGTTAAGTAGCCTATTCAAAAGGACAGCCTTGATGATCTTGAGAAACCTTTCGCTTTAAAAAAGAAAGAAGATCTTGATAATGCTAAACAGGGTCACTTGAGAAGCAATGTGGTTTCCAGACCTGGAACCACCCAATCCCACGCACCTCTGTCCAACCTTAAGTAACCCTATTTGCACATGGATGTTAATGGTCACACCACACACCTCTGTCCAACCTTAAGTAACCCTATTTAGCCTGATCCTGCCCCCCTTCAACCGGCCATCTAGCCAAGCCCTAAGTCAGAGAAAACTCTACT
This sequence comes from Pogona vitticeps, assembly GCF_900067755.1. Classification (NCBI taxonomy): domain Eukaryota; kingdom Metazoa; phylum Chordata; class Lepidosauria; order Squamata; family Agamidae; genus Pogona; species Pogona vitticeps. Next base: position 180,954 of record NW_018151732.1, read on the forward strand.
TAAAATGGAATTTAAGGCAGCTGTTATTAATGCAAGTCTCGTTTATTTCTGTGGAACTACTCAAAGTATGACTCAGGTTTGAATCCAGTCTTTTCATGGTTAGATTTTAGCATTTAGTTCTAATGCTGTCATTTTTTCAGTGCAGAGAATAAGTTACAAGGGCATCTTGAAGGTAAAAGAATGCAGAGAACATTGTCTTTTTTTTTTTTTTTAGAAGATGGCACTGATGATTTGATAATAGATGATTAAGTGGCAAAAGAAAAGACTGTCTTTTCCTGGTGCATTGTGAAAAAGTAGAAAAGACAGGAGATACAGGTTGCATTTTAAGAATGTACTCTGTCTTGAAATGGAGTACGGCATTCAACAGCAAGGTAGATGTGTCCTTGGAGAGAGTTATCAGTAAAACCAAGGTATCTGCTCACAGAGGAAAAAGTGCAGGTCATATTCTGGGATAAGTACAGAACTGGATAATCAAGATGGTGGAAGAATTCAAATCTCAACCTTGCCAAGGGAAGTTTCTTCTCTATGTAGCTTCCAGAAAAGATAATTGGTGGGGAATATGATAATTATAATTTATGGTCTAAATACACTTATTACAGTATTTCCAACTAGAGCAGGCACAATGGCCAAATTCCTGTCACATAGTTACACCTACTGAAGGCAAACAATGTAATTTATAGCAGATGCTCACTAACAATCATAACATCTCAATTTAGAATTTCATGTGCATGCTGATCTGGTGATTGGCAGATGCCCAAAAATCCAAGGGAGACTCATTAATTATCAGCAAGAAACCTTTGCAAGTTATGCCATTTCCCTTTTGCAGGTGTAACTAAGCAACAGGATCTTAACCTTTAAACTTAATAGAACTTACATATGTGTGGACTAAACAGGTCTCACTCATTCACTGTATTTCTTCTATTCAGGACTAATGAATATTTCTAACGCTACTTATAAGATGGAGGGGATGAGTACTGGATAGAGAGATGTTTTTCTTCAGTGAAAAATGTCCATCTCAAGAAATATTTATTCACACAACAGTTCATTAGTTAATGGAATTTGATGCTATATGATGTGGTTATGTGATTTCTAGATAACCCTGGGACCAAAAAGATATGTTGGGCAGCAGAGTAGAAATTATGCTACATTCAGGAAAGTTCATTTGTGACTCTACCGGACTACATAAGTAATGTGTGTTTTCCAGGTGAAATCCCTTGGGGCGAATTGGATGGCTGGGCTGTGAGGGAGAAAATGAAGGCAGGGGAGTCTCTCTTGGCTGATGCCCGTGTCCCACAGCCTTTTTATGAGGTAGTCAAAGATGGCATCGCCTTGAAAGAACGTGACCGGAAGGGTACTTTCACCAGCATACATTATGTATTGCGGACCACCCAGCAGGTGAGGAGTTCAGCTGGATGGAACTTCAAACAAATCCCCTCTGTGACCTTAAATGTAAAAGGCCCGTTTCTCATCTTCCGGAAAATAGGGAACCAGCCTCTGCTGAGTTCAAGTTACAGTTGGCTTGCAGGAGCCTTCTCGTATTAACAGTATCTGAAGGTTTTCTCAAGGTTTTCTCAGCCAGCTGATATTAGACCTTGTCTTTCCTCTTATTTACGAGGACAAGAAGCATACAATATATTATTTTGTTTCTTCCAGGGAGGCACAGCAGGCTCTCCATTGCTTTCCTCAGTGGCCTCGTCATCCAAGAAGCTGTATATGTGGGCAGGACAGACTGAGTCTGAGGAATCATCCCACTCAATCATTCCTGAAGATCCGTCTGATACCAATAATGGTAGGAACAGCGGATGCAAAAGAGCATTCCTTCATCATTTAAAAAATGGATTTAGGAAATGTTCATATTTAGGAATACTGTAAGTGGATAGAACATTGATATTGGGAATTCAGCTTCAAATACTTCTTTGTGAAGAAGTAAGATGTTAGATGTTGAGGAGCGTGCTTACTCCCTATAATCAGCCTGTTTCCCCTCTTACAAGATTTCCTCAGAGAGATGTCTCAGCTTTCAGACTTGCACATGAAGCCTGTGTTTGCCTTCAGTGACCAATCTCCAAAAAAGCAACCAAATACAAGTCGTATCAGCCCAAAATAGGTACAGCTAGCATGTCTTTATAGGAGAGCTCCCTAAAGAGATTTTAAAAGTCTGTTTACTCAAACACCAGCTTGCCTGAACTTGTTTTCGATTTGTGATGCATCATCAGGAGGCAAATGTGGACTTTATTTGAAAGTCTGATGGCTGAAGCATGGAACTTTGGAGGAATCACGTGTCTGGAGATGAAGTCTTGTAATGACCTTCCCCTTAAAAAATGTGATTGGATCCCTTAGTTGAGAAGGTGGGAAGAATCACATACTTTGACAAACAGACATTTTTTCACCACTCAGGGAGCACCTCTAATGAATACAGCTAAAGATATCCTCTAGTTTGACCCCACTGCCCTGTTGAGCAGATTAGTGATGCTCACGAAAGATATTGCAAAAAGCACTTTGTACAAGTATTTTAGTAATAATGATTCATCGTGATAGTAAGTGGAAAAAGAGGAAAATGTACATCAGAAGGTTCACACTGACTGCTTCTTAGCAGGAGAATGGGAAACGGGCAGGGTACTATAAGGCTGCACAGCATCATTTTGGTGCCCAGCAAAGAGAATGAATGGAGATAGGAGGAAAAGCTAGAAAGCATACAAAGACTTGCATTCTCCTTTCTGCTGTATCTTCCTGTCTTCCAGAGCTACCCTATTTTGAAGTTGAGTCCAGTGGCCAAAGTGCAGCACAAAGCACACCCAACGTACAGCCTGACAGCCAGACAATCACCCAGACTCAGGTAACAGATGGCCAGGACTGGTGTTACAGTACTGGGTGCCGATTCCTTTCTTACTTCAGTGGAGGAACACAACTGCCATGTGCTCCATTGACAGGACTGTGCAAATTCACTTCCATTTGCAGCTCATACTAGGGATGAGAGTAGCCCCATGCCATGCCCTCAGGCCCTGCCTACGGCAGCCACAAGGCATGATGTAGGCTATAGTGGTACCTCGCTAGGTGACGACCCCGCTGTATGACAAAACCGCAGGACTACAACTTTGCGATCGCTATAGCAATTCGCAAAACAGTCATTCCTATGGGGGAATTCCACTGGACGTCTATTAGGTCCGTGCTTCGCGGACCGTTTATTCGCACGATGATGATCTTTGCAGCTGATCGTCGGGTTCCTACAGTAAATAGCTGCCCTGTGTTTTCCGGACCCATGCTTTGCAGGGCAGTCATTTTAACAGCTGATCGGCGCTCGGAAAATGGCTTCCCTATGGGCGATCTTCGCTGGACAACGAGGTAATTTCCCCATTGGAATGCATTAAATGGGTTTCAATGCATTCAAATGGGGAAAGGCCTTTCGCATGACAACGATTTCGCTTAACAGCGATTTTCCCGGAACGGATTATCGTCGTCATGCAGGGCACCACTGTATTTCATTTTAAGTTGTTGTCAGCGCTTCTTGTGACCTAAATCCAACATAACCCTGGTGGACTGAAATCCTTTCTAACACAGTAGTGCTCAAGTGTGTTCTTTCACAAGAAAATGGGGAAAGCCTTTTCGCATGACAACGATTTCGCTTAACAGCGATTTTCCCGGAACGGATTATCGTCGTCATGCAGGGCACCACTGTATTTCATTTTAAGTTGTTGTCAGCGCTTCTTGTGACCTAAATCCAACATAACCCTGGTGGACTGAAATCCTTTCTAACACAGTAGTGCTCAAGTGTGTTCTTTCACAAGAGGCTGGGCAGCTCTTGCACAAGTGTCTATATACTGTGCAGCTACTTGCTGTGCAAAGCCTGTATTGTTTGCCCTGCATGTTCTGGTGCTAAAGACACCCAAACACCAGCGCATCTTCAGCTCTTGCGCTTGTACAGTGACCTCATAAGACAGAGGGCTGCAGTTGCATTTGCTTTTTGTAATTAATATTTTTGATTTGCAATAACTATAGATTTGGGACTATTTCCCACAGAAAGGGACTTTAGTTGGTGTTTGCTTGCATCATCCTAGTTGTGAGCCAAGTGGGAGTTGCGACATCACCTTCTGAGTCGTATCCACTGAAGGGGACGTGGGGTTCCACAAATGTTCTTTCTTCTAGAACGAAGGCAATCAACGAATCTGTAGCCCTCTCAGATCCTCTCTGCAGCAGCATCAGAGATCAAATTCGGACAGCGCATGTGAACCAGGGTGCAGTGAGGAAGAGTCGGCTACCTCTCACGACAGGAGTCTTGAATCTGTAGCTTTGGTATGATTTGCTTATTTTATTTTAAATATGTTTACCTCGCCTTTCTCCTCAAAAGGACTCAAGCCCACAGGCCACAACCCCTAAACCCAAACTGCAGGACATGCCCTGCTCATATGCCCCCCTCAGTTGTTTTACTTGCTTTAATTACTTTCAGTTTTTGCTACCTCCCTTTCCCCTCCCCTCAACAATCAAACCTGTTGCTATTCCATGAGCCTCAGCCTCCCTTCACAGACAGCTCTGCCCATGAGTCATGCATGGCTTTGCTTCCCTACTTTTACAGTCGTGGGCTGCTTTCTTATGCATAATATTTTACAAATTAATTCCAGCTATATCTCTCCTTCCTTCGAGTGAGCTCAACACGGCATACACAGTTACTTCTTCCCCTCTGGAGCTTCATAACAACCGGCGGAGTACGTCAGGCAGAGAGAATAGCGGGCCCATGGTCTCGCCTGAGGAACTTCGGTGGCCCAGAGAACCTGAGTCTCCCAAGTCCGTGTTGTCCCTCTCGTGCGTGCATAACGAACATACCCCGGCTTCTCTTTTCACACCCTCCCTTGCCTGAGTTTACATCCATGGGCTGTTTTCCTAACTAAGTCCTAACTTTCCATCTTTCCCTCTCCAACCCTACCTCTCTCCTCACCGTTCTGTATCTCCTCCAGGGAGATGCCACCCCGGCCCTCCCAGAGGACCCGTTGGTGAACAGTCTGCAGGATTCCACCTGCCTCTTAGAAAAGGTTCAAGTCTCGTTAGAAGACCTTGAAAACCGGTTTGCCTCCAGTATCCACATGTTAGAGTCGTTTGTCAGTCAGCAAAGGGCGCAAGGGCCAAGCACCCACAGCGGTGGAGCCTTGCCCAAGCAGGCTGGGTCAGGTGAGTGGCAGCATTTAATGTAAGAAAGACCTAATGCCCAGAAATTTTACTTTTTTGGACCACAACTCCTGGGTTTTCCATTGACTATGCAGGGCGAGATATTCTAGGAATTATAGTCCAAAAAGGGCAATTCCGCCACTCCTGTACTGCTCTGCTAGTGCCTCATAGCAGCAGATGGTTCCTCTAAATCTAGATTCTTGTGGGGGGGACTTTGAGATATGCTGAGAAGTATCTATTTTTGTGTCCAAGTTTTCCTCTCTTAAATGGATTTCTCAGAGAAAATGAGTTGCAATTAACCTCAGGTGTGGAAAAAAAATAAGTGAACATTTATTGGATCTCAAGAAAAACCTTGAAAGAATACTTCCCAGAGGAGTTATAAGACATTGACTGGGTACAGAATCCATTCGCAAACCAGACCAAACAATCAATGCTAACTTTTTTGGAGTATGAGAATTTGAGCGATATTGATTGATTGATTGATTGATTGATTGATTGATTGATTGATTGATTGATTGATTGATTGGATTTTTACCCCACCCCTCTAGACAATGTCTACTCGGGGCGGCTTACAAATAAAAGACGGCAATATATACATATGTAAAATCATAAAATTTTTAGTTATTTACAATTATAATTACAATCTGAGTAATTGATAACCTACCAAAGCATTGCCAAGATGGCCTAACATAAGGAGAAAGAAAAAGAAAAAACTGGGGATAGAAATCACTTAATTGACTGGAGGGAAGGCCTGTTTAAATAGCCAAGTGTTTAGCTAGCTTTTGAAAACACCCAACGAGGGTGCCAGCCGAATTTCGGTTGGAAGAGTGTTCCACAGCCGAGGGGCCACCGCCGAGAAGGCCCGGTTTCTTGTTTTTTCCTTCCAGGCCTACCTCAGGGTCAGGCCCCTCAGCCATCCCTGCTGGCTATGATGGGTGTTTCAGGTAGATCTGGGTGGGAGGAGGCGATCTGCCAAATATTGAGGTCCCAAATCATTTAGGGCTTTATATGTGATCATTAACACTTTGAAGTCGACGCGGAAACGGATGGGCAACCAGTGCAAAGCAGCCAGAGTGGAGGAGATATGTTGGTGTTTTCTCACCCCACTTAAAAGCCTGGCTGCCACATTCTGGACCCCTTGAAGTTTCCGTGTCAACCTCAAAGATAGCCCCACGTAAGAGTTCATCCTCTCTAAAACACAAGTTTGAATCAGTACCATTGAACAACTTTTTGATTTGACTTAAGGATGAATATCTTGCAGTCGCTGTGAAGGCTATCATGACTCTGCTTTCATTTGTGTCAACTTATTGATGCGAAACTGGCTTTTCAGCTTACCCTTACACCAAAAATAAATTCAGAACTAGACTGGATGCCACTCCAGATTTATGAATTCAACTGTCAGATGTTAAACCTAATTTTGGGGCTATTATAAGTAAAACAATGAAAAAAATTCATTCTTCACATTAAATATAGGAGTACTTACATAAATATACTTAAGTAATTATGTACCAATAATATCAACATGCAAGAAAGAATTTTAATTTCAAATTATAGTCTTTCTTTTCAAGTTGAACATGACAATATGCAAACAATTAGGTATCAGGGGTCTTAAGGATAAGATATAAATAAAATAAATTTGGTTTGTATGTTCACAATTGCCAATTAACTTTCTTTATGGGAGTTGAGGTTCCACCAAAAGAAGGTCGATCATTTAGGGTTCCATAACCAAAAAAAAAGGGAATCACTGCACTAGGTAGCCAAGTGCCTTGCTATTTCAAGAGATAAAAGCTTCTAGCTTCTTTGCTGCCATCATTTCCATCATGACTACTTACTTACTTACGTACTTACTTATTTAAAATGCTTTTTATTCCCCTTTCTCCTTAAAAGGGCCCAAAGAGCAGCTTACATCATTAAAATACAGTATGTAACTTAGTAACAATGACTAAAAGGATCAATGAATACAACACCAGAAAACATAAGCAATACCAAAATACATTCAATGCAGTGTTGTTGTTGTTTAGTCGTTTAGTCGTGTCCGACTCGTTGTGACCCCATGGACCAGAGCACGCCAGGCCGTCCTGTCTTCCACTGCCTCCCGGAGCTGGGCCAAATTCATGTTAGTCACTTCGATGACACTGTCCATCCATCTCATCCTCTGTCGTCCCCTTCTCCTCTTGCTCTCACACTTTCCTAACATCAGGGGCTTTTCCAGGGAGTCTTGTCTTCTCATGAGATGGCCAAAGTATTGGAGCCTCAGCTTCAGGTTCTGTCCTTCCAGAGAGCACTTAGGGTTGATTTCCTTCAAAATAGATAGGTTTGTTTTTCTTGCAGTCCAGGGGACTCTCAAGAGTCTCCTTCAGCACCACAATTCAAAAGCATCAGTTCTTTGGCGGTCAGCTTTCTTTATGGTCCAGCTCTCACTTCCGTACATCACTTGATGGTCCAGCTCTCAACCTCCGTACATCACTACAAGAAAAACCATAGGTTTGACTATTCGGACTTTTGTTGGCAAGGTGATGTCTCTGCTTTTTAAGATGCTGTCGAGGTTTGTCATCGCTTTCCTCCCAAGAAGAAGGGGTCTTTTAATTTCAGGGCTGCTATCACCATCTGTAGTGCAATTAACTTCAATGCAGTAAGATACAACAATTCATTTTTAAAAACCAACTCAGGCAGCCAGTCACTCAGGGAAAGCTTGCCTGAAGAGAAAGGTCTTTGCTTGCCTGTGGAAGGAGAGTAAAGATGGGGCCAGTCTGGCCTCCAGTGGGAGGGAATTCAAAGTCTGGGAGCAGCTACAGAGAAGGCCTTCTCCTGTGTACCTAGCAAACACACTTGCAAAGGTTGTCGAACCAAAGGAGGCCTGTCCTGATGATCATCCTGATGGTGAATGTCTGTGTCTTTTCCATCACCTACAGAAAAGTACGAGAAATCCAGTCAAAATTGTTCCCTTCAGAACTTAATTGATTTGTCAACTAAAGCAAGAGAAAAGCACCAGGTAATTTTTTTTTCTAATTAGGAAGCCTTCGGCTATGCCTTCTTGTTGTGTGTTGCTAATGTTAACTATCTTTGTGTCCACAGCAGAATCTTGGACCAACAAAGATTTTCCAGAAGCAGGAAAGCTCTACAGATGGGCCTTTTTGCTGTGCGCAGTCGTATGTAGCAGATTTCCCAATGATGTTTTCAGGCGGAATAAAGCAGGGTTTTCAGGTCATATGTTTTGAAAGAGACCATGGGAGGTGAAGTGCCCAATCTTGAAACCATCCCAAGTGGATAATACAATGCACCTTCTTCAAAATACTTAGTGACAAATTTCCCAAACTCTGTTGTTCAATTCATCTACCAGTTAGCAGAAGATCCCCTGCACAACTACTTTTTCGCAGTTTGATTTGTTAATCATTCTTCCTTGGTTTACAAACTAAATCTTCACATTAAAGATGGGCATGAACCACCAGTTTGTTCATTGGCTAAACAAGTGTGTTCACCACTTCAAAGCTCCACCTCCTCTGGCGAGTGCCCACTCAGAGGCAGCGGCCTGGCTTCTGTGCCCCGCCTCCACCAGGCACTGCCTCTGAGTGGGCATCTGCCAGAGGAGGCAGGGCTTCGAAATGTCAAACACACCTGTTCAGCCAGTAAACAAATGAAAGTCTGAATTGGCAGTTTGTGCCCATCTCTACTTCACATTCTTTAGTTCCCTTGTACTTCCTAATTAGCACCTTAAAATACAGTGTAAAGCTATATTAACCACAATTTTTTTCTTCCTGCCTCCACAGATTTGACCTCCTCCAGGAGATCATCCAAGAGCTTCAAGGAACAGGAAATTCCCACACTGTGAGCCAGAGTAGGTACTGAATGTGGGTCTCATTTTACATGTGCAAGACTAGAATTAGGCTCAGGCAATGGACAGAATTAGGAAAAGACCTAGGAGGAATTTCCTGTATGATTTGACCTGTATAAAGGATATGAGTACAGTAGTGCCCCGCATAGCGAGCGCCCGTTTAACGACGAAGCCGTATAGTGATGCGGATTTTGCGATCGCAAAAGTGATCGCATTGCGATGTTTTAAGTGGCCGAAAATCGCATTGCAATGATCGGTAAGCATTTCGCTTACTGATCTCCGCATTGCGATGTTTTTGGAACAGCTGATCGGCGGTTCCAAAATGGCCGCTGGGTAAACAAAATGGCCGCCCGCAGCTTTTTGGCGCGGTTTCCTCACTTACTGGGCAGTGAAAATGGCGGCCGGATGGAGGATTTCCGCATAGGAATGAGTTTTTCCCCCATAGGAACGCATTAAACATGTTTTAATGCGTCCCTATGGGGTTTTTTGCCCCGCATAGCGAGGAATCCGGATAGCAACGTTTTTCCTGGAACAGATTAATGTCGCTATGCGGGGCACCACTGTAAACTGATTTGCCTGTTTTGTATAATGCACATCTGTCTCAGCCAATAGAATAGGCCAAAAAGCAGGCACAGCACTGAAGTCCTGTTACAGCTTGCTCCCTGGAAGTCCTATTCAGCTCTCTACTCTAGTTGTTGAGATTTCATTGATTTTGACTGATATACTTTCCAACCTTTTCTCATTCCTATTCTGCTGGAGACTAGGATTATTAAAGCTAGGAATGTTTTTATTGAAATGACATATGAGATTTTTAGGAAATTGGAACCCGTAGGGTCCATCTGTCGGGTCCAGGTAAGATGTCTGATTGTCACCGCACAGGCATTTCATGCATCCTGTAGGCTGCAGATTAGCTTGCTTCATTTTGTGATTGGTTGTTGGGAGGTAAACATGGGCTGTGTTTGCAAGTATGATAGTTGTTCACAGAAGTCCACCGATATTGTTTCTTTAGCTGGAACACCAATGCAACTTCAGCGTCTTGCAATGTGCTGCTTGCAGTATTGAGTTGGAACGTTAGCTTGATGGATTGATGTCCAATATCAAATTCTACCCTTGTGCAGAATCACAGTGCAGAGAGCCTGTACCTATAGAAATGGATCAAGAGATAGAATTACTTAAGAAGGGGAGTTTAGGGCAGTGGTAGAGCGTATTCTTCCAGTGCTGGAAACCCTAGGATCAATCCCTGGTATCTCCAGTTAAAAGTGCCAAATCCCCAGCCTGAACCCCAGCAAGCTGCTGTCAGAATAAAATATATTAGGTTTGATAGATAGCCTGACTTCCTATAAGTCAGCTTCCTATGTTAATAAATGTGGGATTTTATTGCAAGATAGCAACAAAGCCTAGTGTCTCATAAATCCACACATTTCACTTCTGTAGGGCAGCAAGAATGGAGTGAAAAAGGAAAATTGTCTCCAAGATGAATGGCCTCTGAGCAAAAACCAGCAGCTCCTGTCCCCACCACAGGTCAAGGTGTGGTGGCCAGTTGATGGACCAATGAGTGACCACCACCAACATCTGGGCTTGTTGCTGGCTGGGCTGAATGGATCCGAGCTCCCATTCAGAGATAAACGCAATCTCTTTTCTTTATTAATTTAGCAACCAGTTTGTAACCTCCGAATCCAGCAACCTAGATTTGCAGCCTTTGCTGCTCTTTATTAAATAGTTGAAAATATTTCTGCTCTTCGATATAATGTCTGTTTGAAAAATCTTGTAACAGTGGATCAATTTCATGTACACTGAACTTGGGGCAGCACCACTCTTGGTCAGATGGAGAAATGATGGACATGGCCATAATGTGGTGATCATGTGACAGGGTTAAAGGTCTTCCAAGCCATTCCCCCCCCCAAAAAAATACCCATTGTTCAACTCACATTCTTTTGTGATTTGTTTTCATGCAAATTCACCAAACTATGCCAACTGATCCAACAAGGTACACATACAGTTTGCTTGGTAGTCCCTGTTTTGAAAACTGGAGCTGGCTAGATAACCCAGTGGTTTAGGTGTCTGGCTCTGGAACCAGAAGTGGGAGTTTGATTCCCTCCGTGCCCCTTGGCAGAGAAGCCAGCCTACATAGCCCTGAGCAAGCTGCACAGACACATAGCACCCCCAGAAGAAGGGAATGGTAAACTACTTCTATTCTGTATCTGGGAAACCCTTAAAAAGGTCACCATAAGTCAGAACTTATACTTATACAGAGTACTTATACTTCTTCTTCTTCTTCTTCTTCTTCTTCTTCTTCTTCTTCTTATTATTATTATTATTATTATTATTATTTTTATTATTATTATTGTTGTTGTTGTTATTGTTGTTATTGTTGTCTTGAGCCGGCTACCTGGGATTTGAACCCCAGGTCGTGAGCACAGTTTTAGCTGCAGTACAGCGTTTTAACCACTGCGCCACGAGGCTCTTATAATTATACTACTTATACTTATTGTTGTTGTTGTTGTTGTTATTATTATTATTATTATTATTGATCCAAGAATACCATTTTATTTAATTTGATTTTGATTTATTCTAATGGACCAACCCAGGAAAGTTTTCATGAGGAGCTGGGCAACTTTGTCTTGGACTGCCTTGTCTATTGAGTCCATGACAAAGGTGTCTTCCTTCCATGGAGCAGTGGTAAAATGCATAAGAGAATGAACCGAAGCAAAATGGGCACTTCTGCCCTCTCATCAAAATGCCATCCTGAAAGATAATCATGCTGGATCACTGGGAAAAACGGTAAGCCAACACTATCCCAAATCTATCCCTAAACCACACAGTCAAGTGTAAACACTCCAGACCCTGACAGCTCAGAGGTCCTACTGACAATGATGGGATCCCTTTGGGTCCTCATGGATCCCCACCCCAACCTCTCCAACCTGTCCTGGTGCTGGACCGAGTTCCCTGGTGGCCACTGCTGAGAGAGGGCAACTCCTCCCTCTTTTGCCAACCTAGGTCTTTGTGATACAAGCCAGGCTGGCTCTCCCCTCCCTAATAAGACCTTGAGTAAGGTGAGATTTATTGAGCGCCGATCTGGCATTAATCAGCAGAAGGGTCAGATTGAAGGGCCGGGAGAGCTGGCTCTTGCTGGTGAGTGGAGCGGCCAGACCAGTTATCTGACTTGGGTTCTCCTGCAACAGAAGGCCATCCTTCCTTAAAAAAAAATTCCCCAATCTGTCACCTCCTGAGGGGAATTGAGTTCCATTTAGATGACACAAAGTTCCCTCCTCAAACCTACCAAGTCTGTGAGGAGAAACAAAAGTTCCCCAACAAAACAATTAAAAAGAGGTTCCTAGCTAAATTACAAAGGTTCAGAAAATAAGTTTTTTTTTTAACTTAAATATTAGCCCTTTACATACATCAGAATGAAACAGTTACTCCTCTGTCATTTAATAAGGTTTCCAATGGCACGGTTACAAAAGTTCCCAAACAATTAAAAAGAGGTCCCTAGCTAAATTACAAAGGTTCAGAAAACAAGGTTTTTTTGAACTTAAACATTAGCCCTTTCCATACATCAGAACGAAACAGTTACTCCTCTGTCATTTAATAAGGTTTCCAATAGCACAGTAGCTTTTTTCACATTCCATTTAGCTTAGGTGATTCCACTTCTCCGTTGCCTGTCAGGTAAGGCCCCTGCTCTTGGTGAAGCTCTTTCCAGATGCTGTGCATTTCTGTGGTTTCTCCCAAGTGAGATCTTGAGATCTTTGACGACTAAATAAAGGAAGACTAATCTCTGCATTCTGAATCTTTTTCAGGGATTTGTGGGTCTTCTCTCTCTCTCTCTCTCTCTTTTTTAAGTGAGATTTTTGACGACTAAATAAAGGAAGACTAATGTCCGCATTCCGAATCTTTTTCAGGTCTTCTCTCTCTCTCTCTCTCTCTTTTTTTTTTTAAGCTTAGCCTCAGAAAAAGAACTGGAGCAGAACTGCTGCCTGAATCAGTTCTGCAGTTCATACCAAAAAAGCCCTGAAGATATCAGGGCATATTCTCTCAATACTGCAAGTTTTTGACGACTAAATAAAGGAAGACTAATGTCCGCATTCCGAATCTTTTTCAGGTCTTCTCTCTCTCTCTCTCTCTCTTTTTTTTTTTAAGCTTAGCCTCAGAAAAAGAACTGGAGCAGAACTGCTGCCTGAATCAGTTCTGCAGTTCATACCAAAAAAGCCCTGAAGATATCAGGGCATATTCTCTCAATACTGCAAGTCAACTCCTGAGCAAGTGGCATTGAAGGGTTAAAAGAAACCACATGAGGGCGCCAGAGCCATACCGGGAAAATGAAAAAATCCAAAGGCTTTTGTAGCAATGGGTACAATTAAATTTCACTTCCAGCTTATGTTGCAAAAGCAACACTTCATCAAAGTGTGAACAATCTGGCAGCCAAAGTGTGTTCCCTTCACTGGTGCCACATCATGGTTTGCTGAAAAATGAGACAGAATGTTTTTTTTCCTGTCTGACACATACTGGGGGGGGATCATTGCTTGTCCCAGCTATCAAGTTTCTCTATAAGGAAAAACAACCTAGCAAGTGTCTGAAATTGTTTATTGCTGTGCAGATGATCATGCAGTTACAATGGCCTCCATGGTAGACCTGCTTCTGTACTGGAAAAAAAAGCATCTGTGAGACTAAAATGCATGAGGGTTAAAAAAATCATTGTCAGATTGTTCTAGTAAAGTGTGGTTGTCACAGGCTGTCACATCACTAGGTGATGTAGGGGTGACCTCAAGGCCTGTGAGGTGTCCAAGGAGTGATTAACCGTTGCCATCCATCAGATCATTTCCACACTCAAGCAGCTTTTTCAGCCAAGGAATCGAAATGTACCACAGCCGGTATGGAAATACCATAAAAATAATGCATGTCATACCATGTTCCAAAAATAGAGTTATATTAATGTACTGTTGTCAGAAGACCAGCAGTCGTAAGATCGAAACCACACGACAGAGTGAGCTCCCGTCGCTTGTCCCAGCTCCTGCCAACCTAGTAGTTCAAAAGCATGTAAATGCGAGTAGATAAATAGGTACCACCTCGGTGGGAAGGTAACAGCGTTCTGTGGCTAAGTCACACTTGCCACATGACCACGGAAACTGTCTTCAGACAAACGCTGGCTCTATGGCTTGGAAACGGGGATGAGCAGCGTCCCCTAGAGTCGGACACAATTGGACTAAATGTCGAAGGGAACCTTTACCTTTACCTATTCTGTTTTCAGATTTTTGCTAGTAACCATCCTAGTTCAGGTTGCATCTTTTTCAGGTTTATAAATGGTATTGGGTTATCTTAACACAGCTTACTCCTGTGATCTATGGCTTGGACTCCGTTACGATCAGATGGATGGATAGGAAATAGAGATCAATCAGCTTTAACAAGATAAAACGATTTAGTAGGTGCAAATGGAAACTTTGCCCCCCCCCCCCGATATCTATTGAGAAGTGAGAGCAAACATTGAAACTGGGGAAAAGTTTCTTCTTCCAGCCATTAGAACAAGTTTTCTTCTTCTCAGTGATAGCTGGAGATGAACCAAAACTTGGACAAGTTACCGTCTTGGACTCTCCCATACTCTATATAAGCATGGCCTACACGGGTCGACTTCTGGAAGTCATAGATCCAAAAAAGGCATTCCAAGTTGCAGTTGTAGCATATCATTTTCTTATGGGGAAAAATGGTTGAACTACAGGCCACAAGACTGACAAGATACCATTGTTAATCTACTGAGGAGAGCTGTTTTGGGGACACTTAGTGCCTGGGCTTTAGAGGGCCTTAAAGACTAGCACACAAGCCATGCAGTCTCTCCAGAGGATACCTCAGTATCCTGTCTTCCTCAGAAGCCACCAATTATGAAGTGAATAATTTGCTGTCACTTCCTAATTGTTTCTTACCATTTCAATTAATCGAAACAGGCCACTGGTTTTGCCAGCTTCCTCTAGCAGTAAGTGACACAGTAATGTGTGGTTTGCTTCTCAGCTGTGTAAAAATCCTGCTAAGATACAGAAATGGTTTCGTTTGCGAGCTAGAAGTGGATTTGTTGATTAAGGCGCATGTAATGTTTTTAACCTTGATATCTGAGCAGAGATAAGTAAGGACAGCAAAAACCCAGTCCTTAGAAGCAAAGGAATGTTTTCTGTGAAAAAAGCTGTTTCACTTAAGTGGCACTAGAAACGTTTTCTTTTAAGACCATTGGCAAAATACTGTAAGCTACTGTAACAGGGGTCACTCCTGACATCCCTGGTGGGCCTTCCACCCTTCCCCAATGCTCTCCTTCACATAGGAACGGGCAGCCTGAATGTTGACAACACCCATGGCAGCAGTCAAGATGGTCTACAGGGTATCCTCTTGTGTTACTTTTATTTTTGTTTTAGTTTGTCTTAGCCGCCTAGAGTAATCTTAATTTATTAGATAGGCGGGATATAAATAAAATGAATAAATAAATCAATAAAATATCATCTAATTTTTATTATTATTTTAGTTGTATGTTTCCTTAAGTATGTAAAACCACTCCAAGTAGTATTTCACTAAGTCCGAAAGCTCAATATAGAAACAAATAAAATTGTGCTCACTCACATTCACATTTGCTGAAAAGCAGCCCTGACAATTGCTTTGTTTGAGAGAGAATTGTTTAATTGAATGGAAAAAGGAGTTGGTTTCTGGGATTTTCCTTTGCTTAGTGTCATTTTGTGACTGGTATCCTGTAGACTAAGGTCCCCAACCCTTTTTGGGGCTGTGGACTGGCTGGGGGGGACCGAGCACCATGTGTGGGGGCATGTCATGCTCACGAGCATGTGACACGTCTGCCACATGTCCATGCGGGGGGGCAAAGATCCGTCTCTGCGGTCCAGTTCCGGCAAGCCCATGGACCGGCCCCGGGTCATGGGCCGGGGGTTGACAACCCCTGCTATAGACCATCTTGACTGCTGTCATGGATGTGGTCAATATTCAGGTTGCCCTTTGCTATGGAAAGCTTGCCATCCTTTTTCCTGGTGGCAATTCAGGAATCATGTTGTGCAGAAATATCAGGCCATTTCCTAACATTTTAAATTATGGATACAAGAAATACAATATCCCACATTCATAAATCAAAGTTGCTGGGGTTTGTTTGTTTTGAAGAACTGAATATAAAAATCTGATTCCAAGGTTGGCAAAAAAAAAAAAGTTAAAAAGTAAGAAGAAGAGTAAAATAAATGGTGTTAAAATATGAAGGATTTTAATACAAACATGGTGGCCTTGACAGAACAAGAATACAAAAGGCTTTGCTTCCAGGCATATGTTACAAAAATGTGGTTGATTGAAAAGAGGAGATGGCTGAGATTTATTCCAAATACATTCATCTTCCAAAAGAGACCTACACAAAGCAGTCAGGTTGGCATGATAGAAAATTGCAATTCCAGAATAAACATCAGAAAGCTGGGAGGTTGGAATGGAAAGGATTACAACAATGTAAATAAGGTTTACGCAGTTCTTCTTTTGACACAATAGGTAGCCAGCCAGAGGCCATTGAGAGAATGCATGTGTGTGTGTTTGTTTCTTTTTTTTCTTGCCCAGGTGAGAGTGGACCATGTGCAGGCTTTGGGCTCCATCCAGATGTGCCCAAAGCCCATCCCTCAATCTGATGTTTGTTGTGCTTTTAATCAAGATAATTGGTCCCCAACCCCCCCACACACACACACATCCCTTCTGGGGATAAGGAAAAGCATTTCTCTCTAGAAGACATGAGGGATCTTTTTCAATGCGGGGGGGAGAGAAACATTTTTCTGTCTCCATTTGGGGTAGAATCGACACACGAAAGAGTGCAGCCCTCTTGAGGTCAAGGAACAGGGGTGTGTGGCCTTTGAGCCCCTGGAAATTGCTTATTCCTGAATTAAAGGATGGGACAATAGGCCCCCAAAGCAGAAACACCGCAGGGATTGGCCTCAGAATTGCTCCCATCACTGAAACTACCTTGCGGTAATAGAACCAGGGCTTGCTGAGAGTCGAAGCACGAGTCCCTTTTGTTTATTCGCAAGGTGATAGAGAAATTGGAATTTTCCAGCAATAGTTGTCAGCACGAACCAGCCCATCCCTGATGAATTGGTTGCAGCACCCTTCTGGCTCCCTAACAGGAGCTACTCTTTTTTTAAGGTATGTAGAATTGATCCATTTTGGGTTAGTTCCAGTATGTGTGATCACTGGGATCGAACCAAAGCAGATGGTTCAAGTTTTTAGTTTCCCACTATCGTTAAGTGGCCTGAGCTATCTGCTTAAGCCACTTAATGATACTGGGAAATTGAAAGCATCCCTTGTATGGGGGGAGAGGAAGCAAAGGTGGTGGGGATGGTGTTTATTTATTTATTTTTAAGCCTAGTAGGGCAGTGCAGATGTGCGATGCCTTTCAGGATCTTTTTTAAATTCAGAGCTTCCTCCCAGAAGCAGGAAGGGACAAGGATGGAGATATGTGTTTGCCTGCTTGTTTTTTTTTCTTTCCCTTTAAAGGAGGTGGTCCAAATAGGGTTGCTTGAGGTATGGTGTGGTGACCTGACCCAAAACCACCCAGTCCTTGCATGGATTACACCAAATGGCACACCAGACCTCTATGCAACTTTAAGCAAGCCTATTTAGTCCAATCCACCCTGATCCAATATGGGCATCTATTCAAGTCCTGAATTTAGGGCAGGACACTGGTTCAGAGGATACAGTCACACTGGATCCTTGAAAGTGGAACGGCCATGGCTGTTGCCGAAAGGAATCCACAAATCATAGGTGATGGTCTTGTGTGTATTTTACTAGACATTCTTTGTTTGTTCTCCAGACTGCTAAGATTCGCAAAATAACTTGCTTGGGAATCATAACAGTAAATTTTGAACCCATTTTATTTTGTAATACAGTAGGAATCCTGTATCCACGAGGGATGAGTTCCAAGCTGCCACCTGCTGCCGCCATCCCAATGCTGAAAAATGTAAATTCTAGTGAACAAGTTGATGTCTCCCCACCTTGGCAGAGTGAGACATGTATGGCGAATGCTATACATGGCATGGTCTCTGGCTCCGTATGGCGAATGCTCTACATGGCATGGTCTCTGGCTCACTCTAGTGACCAGTTCTAGTAACTTCATCATTAAAAATATATATTGGGGAGGGGATTTTACTTTTAATATTTTTCAGACTGTGGATAAGTGAATCAGTGGATACAGTTAAGGAGTCCTACTATACTGTACTAGATCCAGCATATTTTTAAAAACTGTGTGAATAATAATAATAATAATAATAATAATGTACTGCACTAGATCCAGCATATTTTTAAAAATTGTTTGAATAATAATAATAATAACCTTTGAACTGCAAAGCGGAAGGGACACTTTGGATCATCACGTACAACTTCTCTCAAGGAGGCCCAGTGGGGAATTGAACTGCCAACCTCTGGCTCTACATCCAGAGACCTAAACAACTGAGCTATCCAGCAGCTCTAATAGACTGATTTCCTAATTTCGGGAGAACATTGGTCTAGGTTACATTCTGCAAAAGGGGCAATATAGTCACCTCTTGATTCCCCCATCCACTCTGTCCTGCGGTCTCATAGTTCCTTCCTGGGAGATGGAAACAGGCATAGGCATCCTATCCACCATGAGTTGCCAGAAGGGATAATATGGCCCCTTCCAGATGTTTTAAATTCCCATTGCTCCCAGCCAGGGATCAGAAAAAGTTTCCTTTTTAGACCACAAGTGCCAGCATCTCCCAGCCTGCTTACCCTGATCTAGGCCAATCTGCCCCCCCCCCACTTAACAGTTTGGAATGCAAGGGGGATCTTGATCCTTGCTGTATCTGCCACGTTGTCCACCACCAGGTTGCAAGCTTTCTGGGATGGGACCGTAGCTGCCATCATATCTGCCTCTGGGGCCTGATTCCGCAGACTCCCCACCATAGGCTGAAGGGTACTGACGACCACCACCTCCGTACGGAACTGCATATGGTCCATTGGGATTATACTGAGGGGACCTCTTTGGTAACGGGATGTAGCCACCACCCAGCTCCTGAGGAGATGGGATATAGGGGATACCCGGGTTCTTCCATTCTACCCGAGGGGGGTTAACCCTGATGCCGTAACCAGTATTTGACCCATCGTAGGGGCCGCCACCATATTGGTCAGCCCCATACGGAACAGAACTTCCTGGTCGGCCATATTGTACGGGGCCAGGACCATACTGAGGCCTGCTCCCATATGGGCCAGGGTCTTTAGGTCTTCCATACTGAACAGGCCGCCCCCCATATACAGCCTCCTCTGGTTTGCCGTGTTGTCCTGGCCTGCCTGGTTTTCCATACTGGAATGCACTGTCCCCTTGTGAAGTGGGGCGGTCTGTCGGAGAACTGCCTCCGGACGTTGCGGGACTGCCCCCCACAATGCGGCTGTCCCCCCCGTCGACGGAATCTTCTCCCTGGCCAGGTGGAGAGACATCGGGCTGGAGCAGCCCTCTGGGCAAAGAACACCGCTGGACACCAGGAGGCAGCGGCTGCAGGTCTTGCCCAAGGACCACATCGATGCATCTGGAAGATGATCCTAGAAAGTGGAACAGAAAACCACAGTTTGAGAAAAATCACAAGGTACAGCTGTTCTGGGGCTGGCCGTGAACCAAGACCTGTCGTAGAATCTCCAGCGCTTGGAGGTTGTATTTTGGACAACTTTCTTTCTTTAAAATATTTTTTTATCTCATATTCTCCTTTAAAAAAAAAACAAGGCAGCTTACATTATTAAAAAGACAATATTTAAAAGCTGAAAACAGTAAGTATGCAAATGTTTTAAAAAGAATTAAGTAATATATTAAAATGGTAAGGGAGGGAGTTCCAGAGTCTGGGTGCAGTGACAGAGAAGGTTGTCTCCCATATCCCCAACAAGCACACCTGTGAGGGTTGTGGGACTGAGAGAAAGGCCTCCCCATATGATCTTAATGCCTGGGCAGGCTCATAATGGGAGATGTGGTCTCTGAGACAGCTTGGACTCGAGCCATTTAGGGCTTTGTAGGTTAAAACCATCATTTTGAATTGTGCCTGCGTAAGATCAATGTTAAAACCCCACCCAGGCAGCCAGTCGTTAAGGAAAAGCATGCCTGAAGACAAAGGCCTTGGAAGGACAGCAAAGATGGGGCCACTCTTGCTTCCTGTGGGAGGGAGTTCCAGAGTCTGGGTGCAGTGACAGAGAAGGTCCTCTCCCATATCCCCAACAAGCACACCTGTGAGGGTTGTGGGACTGAGAGAAAGGCCTCCCCATATGATCTTAATGCCTGGGCAGGCTCATAATGGGAGATGTGGTCTCTGAGACAGCTTGGACTCGAGCCATTTAGGGCGAGATGTGGTCTTTGAGACAGCTTGGACTCAAGCCATTTAGGCCTTTGTAGGTTAAAACCAGCATTTTGAATTGTGCCTGGATATGGATCCACAGCGCCAGTGGAGCTGCTGTAACGGGGAGGTCACATGATGCTCTGTAACCAGCCCCAGTCAACTTTTCAGTGAGTGTTAGTCTGTTTCGGCAAAACAAAGTTCCTTAAAAGTAACTGTTGAAAGTAACTATTAGCCTGTTTCAGCAAAACAAAATTCCTTAAAAGTAACTGTTGAAAGTAACTAGAGAATGTTAATTACTTCACCTGATGTTGTAACTGCTTGCCGCATTACTTTTACTGTAGCTTTATCCCTCTATTACTATCTCCATGCAAGAACATCGCTATTTGTTACATTACCTGTTACCGAATAGGAATAGGTTACTGTTTGTAACCACTTTATTCCACATTCTGCACATAAGGGCTGCTTGCTGAGAGGAAAGGAGAGGCTGAGTGGAGCAGACTGCATGCCAGAAGCCATCATCGGTGGCACAGAAGCCAACAGGTGGGGAGAACATGTACCAAACGCAGTCACAGTATAACTGATGCAAACTGCGGAGAGTATGCAGGTTGTCCACTTTTGTTCACACAGGTGGTGCGACAGGACTGAGATTTTGTTTATTCTATCACAAGAAGAACCACATTCAGTGAAGCCACATGAGAATATTACAGGGTTTTATCTTCCATTGGCTGATGGAAGCAACTTTGAGAAATAAATGTGAGGGGTGGTGTCCCATTTGAGAGAGATGAGTCCTCAGTCTGAAGGGTGGCCAGAGGACAAGCCTGTCTCTGAAGATGTCCTCTGAACGACTCCCCCAGTCCAAGTCTAGTTTAGCGACAATGACTATCGCCCCCAGTACTGGCACAGCAGACTTAAGACTGCCCGGCTGCCTATGGCTTTCCTGTGCCATGGTGAGAGGCGCTGTATTTCTATTGACTTCTATTATTTTGTTAATTTAATTTTAAATATTTTTATCCCACTTTTCTCCTGAAAAAGTGGCATTGCGGTTGTTATTATTTAATTTAAATTATTGTAACTCTTTCTCAGTTTGTGCCGAAACACTTAATATAAGCTCACTGATTGCATTTGTCCTCTTTTTGGCCGATGTGGAAGCGGACCCCCAGCTCAAAATGTGAAAGAAAGGACCCTACTTGGGGGGGAGATGAACCTAAGCAAGTCTCTGAGTAGAAGGAGGAACCCATTCTCCTAGCCCCCTTCCCCTGTCGGCTCTTAGGTCATTTTTTACAGCAGCAAATGAAATATTGGAGACTCTGCAGTCCCACTGAGAACAGGGCTGAAGTTGGCTAAATAACAAAGGGGGAGGGGGGAAACCTCAGGGTATCACAGTCGCCAAGTGAAGTGAAACGCCTCAGAAAAGTCTTTTGCAGGGGACATAGTTCCCAGAATCCTTCAGCCAACATGGTGGCTGAAGGATTCTGGGAAAATTAGTCCCAAAAAGAGACTTTTCCAGGCCCTGCTAAGAGTGGGATTCTTGCTGCCTCTCACCCATTGCTAATTTGTAAGGAGAGCGGAAAGGGTTTTTCGCCTCAAGATTTCGAACTGAGGCACCACCTCTGACTATGTTCACCCTGCTCTAACTGAAATAAGAAACAAATGCCACCCTGGGTTCTCTTGACCATTTGCAAAAGTAAAGTGAACCCAGGGGAGGAAAAAAAACAAGAACAACCTGAGATATTTCCTGGAGATGCCTAAGACTGAAGCTAGGCTACACCCTGTCGCTGAGGGTTAAACTACACATTACAAATTATGTATTACAGATAGCATGTCATTAGATGAGGCAGAGATGAGAGGCCTTGTGGTTCTGGGCTGTTTCTCCCCAAGGGATGCTAGGAGCTACCATTCAAAACAAGCAAAGTTTCTGAACTCGGAGAAGATGAATAGGCATTCATTGTAAACAGCACAAGAGGTTCACAGCTGCTGGGGTTAACAAATACAGCTTGCTTTGTTTTTGGATTGCTCACTGGGAGGTAGGCACAAGAATTCTTTGCGAGTAGGGTTGCTCAAGCACAGATGCCAGCCCGAATCTCATCTCAGGGACACGAGATTTTGGCTTCTTCTGAAGTACCATCTAAAACCTATGGATTAACTTTAGCTGTGATGCCAAACATGGATCATGCCTCGAGTACTGAGTGGGGTACTGAGATGGCAAGGTCTTTTGCAAACGGACAGTTGTAGTCTAGTGAGTACTAAGTAACAGGAGTAATACTAACAACAGTACAAGAGCAGCATCATTCTGAACCTCAAACACTCCCATCCCGCAGTGTCACAATCGCTAATAATCCCCTTTGTTCTCCTGCTTCAGCCACACCCGATGCTGAGCTCAATACTCGATACTACTTCTCATTCCCAAGCTCTGAGTAGGCTTGGAACAGGACCCAGGAATTCTGACTCTCGGCAATAAAATATTTTCCAACCGCCAAATACCAAAACAAAGCAGGCTCCCATCGCCAGGCCCTGCCTCTTCTGCACCATTTGCCCAAGGCAAAAAGACAGGTGTGGCAAACCCAGACCTACTGGGTAAGGCAAAAAGACAGGTAAGAAGTATCAGGTCCCAGATGCTTAGCAGTGGCAGCAACAGCTATAGGAGCAAATGGGGGAGAAGGGAAAGAACGAGAGAACTGGGAGAAAAGGAGGAAGAAAAGATCTAGCTGTATCAGGAATTTACTCATCGTCCTTTGCATTAGCTCTCAAGTTGCTAGTTCTCTCCACCTTTTGATCCCATCTAGTTCTTCCCTCCTCCTCTTCTTCCTTCCCTTCCCGTCTGTACTAGACTAGTGCAGAAGAGGATTATAGTTTGTTCGATTATTATTAAACTCCTTTGTAAACCACTCAAGGAGCTGTTAGTTCTGCACACAAGCAAATACTGGATCATTTAATCTCCTATCCCTAACTCCAGGTCTGCATGCTTTGTGCTATGTTTCTTAATCCAGAACAAGGTTCAGAGACCTTGGGTCCTCCAGATACTTCAGCCTACATCTCCCATAACTCTGTGGTTTAGGTATCTGGCTGCAGAGCCAGAATTGGGGGGTTTGATTTCTCCTGTAAGCAGAGCCAGCCTGTGTGGCCTTGGGCAAGCTGCACAGTCCCGGGGTTCCCCCCCAGAAGATGGGAATGGTAAATCACTTCTGAGTACTCCCTACTAGAGATGTGCACGACCAGGGTTTTCTGGGTAGAGAAGTAGAGATGATTTGACGGTTCGTGCCAGTTCATTTTTCAGCCGAACACGTGTTTGGCGCTTCCCAGCCACGCCTCCTCTGGGCAGCCATTCAGAGGTCAGCACCCAGAGGAGGAGGCGCAGGGAAGCTAAGGCGCTGTCTCTGAGCGGGTCTGCTGAGGACGGTGAGGATGGGAAATGGTGAACAGCTTTTTGGACTATATATATGGCATGGCATGTCCATCTCTACCCAGAAAACCCTAGAAAGGGTCACCATAAGGCAGAATTGACTTGACAGCACATGATTATTACAACTCTCATCAGCCCCACTCAATATAGCCATGGTAAAGCATTATGGACATTGTAGTTTAAAGCACTTGGAAAGCCAATGACTTCCCACCCCTGACCTAGATCGACTTCCATCTCTCAGTCAGAGTTTGGAAATAATGAATTACAAGCAGTCACCTGTAATTAGTCGCCTTGTATTATGATGAGGATGTAATGAAGCTTCATTTCAAAGGTAACATAATGAGTGTGAACAGCAGTGTTTTATTTACTTTACCTTACTTTACTTTACTTTATTTGATTTTTACCCTGCCCCCTAGACTAGGCCTACTCGGGGTGGCTTACATACATAAAAACATAACAAACAACATCTTTAAAACATTTAAAACATCAAAAAAAATTGTTTTATCAACGTTAACAAATAACGTTTACTGGTTGGTCTTAAAAGTTACTTTGAACATTTTAAGAGACATTTTGGTGAGAATTCCGGGTTTTACACCATTCTCTCTGAAGTCTAATGTTTTTGTTTTTGTGTTTTGAGTTATGAAAAGTAATAGAAAAGTAACAAATAATGCAATTAAATACTTTTTCCAAACATTA